>JAVTVY010031549.1:0-119746 GCA_036873755.1 Hanleya hanleyi | reverse complement strand
AAGGTAATCAACACAAACATTGGATAGATATATCATACAATATCTGTCCCGCAGTGTACTATAGCTGTGCTGTATTATACAATGTCCCGTTTTATACCATATCTGTGCTGTATTATACAATATCTGTCCCGTATTATACCATATATTTGCTGTATTATACAATGTATGTCCCGTATTATACCATATCTGTGCCGTATTATACAATATCTGTCCCGTATTATACCATATATTTGCTGTACTATACAATGCATGTCCTGTATTATATCTGTCCTGTATTATAAAGTATGTCATGTATCATACCATATCTCTCCTGTATTGTACCACATCTGTGTTGTATTATATTATATCTGTCTTGTAATATACCATATCTGTCCTGTATTATACAGAACCTGTTCTCTATCATACAATATATGTCCTGTGTTATACAATGTCTGTCCTGTACTATACAGAATCTTTTCTATATTATACAATATGTCCTGAATTATACAAAATCTGTCCTGTATTATACAACATATGTCCTATGTTATACGATATCTGTCCTGTATTATACAGAATCTGTTCTGTATTATCCAATATATGTTCTGCATTATACAGAATCCCATATATTATACAATATCTGCCCGGTATCATACAATATATGTCCTGTATTATACATAATCTGCTCTGTATTCTACCCTATCCGTCCTGCATTGTAGAACATATGTCCGATATATGATATATGTTATACAGTTAGCCTTTCCGAAATAACGCCCTCACCATCGTTCACAAAATTAGTCTTGTTTTATCAGATCTCGGTAGGAGATCTTCTTCTTCATATCAGTATGATGAAGTGCCAGATGTGCACGATGTTCAGACTGCTCTATAGTTTACACAGGAGGCCTCACATACGTAGTCATAAGATAGTCACATCGCTAGCCTGGGGAGAGCTCTGGCATCAATGACATCAACTGAACGTACGTTATCGCGACTTTACGCTTCGCCGAACTCTGCATAACAGAAGTATATCTGTAATTTAAGTGTTCACAGTAACGGGACTTAATGTCACTGTCGTATGTGACACGACACCTGTGACAACAGGTGTCCCCGCCCCTCACACGCATAGTACAACAATATTCACAAATCAGAAACTGTATCAGAGAATTTTCTCGTATGAGCTACTTTCAAACATCTGAAACAACAAGGCGATTGCCGGGTAGTAATATGCTAACATACATGTATGGTGCAATGATATAGATTATCGTCATGCAATAACAGTTAATCATTTTGCATTGGAGTTTCTTTCATGGTTGTACTACACGTACTGAGTATTTATATGATTTCATCCAGAAAGAGCTCTCGCATGTTTGTTTGGGTTTCATCTCTCGCAATGCTATGAAAGGACACAATGAAATTATTGATGCTTTTTCGCCAGTATCCGCCCTTTCTTGTCGTTTTAGGAACCGTTTTTCCAAAAGTGCCATATTTTCAGTATGACCCGTTGCATGGTTTCTCATCCATATTTTCATGCTTCTTCAGTCTGGTTTTCACAGCAGCACTGTACTGACAGAAAGAACACTTGTACGGTTTCTCACAAGTATGGATAAATTCATGGAGCTTCAGGGTTCCTTCCACAGCCGAGCTATATTGACAGACAGAGCACTCCTATGGCTTCTCAACAGATTGAATTCTCTCGTGTTCTTTCAGGTGCCTTTTTTGGAAAGTACTATATAAACAAAGAGAACATTTATATGGTTCTACACCAGTATGGGTACTTTCAAGTACCTTCCAAGTGTTTTCTCACAGAAGTGCTAAATGAACAAAGAGAGCATTTGTATGGTTTTTCGCCAGGGTGCATTCTCTCCTGTATTTTAAGTTTTCTACCCAAAGCTGTGTTTCTCGCCTGTGTGTATTAACTCGTGATTCTCCATATTTTCAGTTCGGCTCGTGGTACACAATCAAAGCGAGCCTTTGTACGGTTTCTCGTCAGTGTGTTTTCTCTCGTGCATCATCAGGTTTCCTTTTTGGACAGAGCTATATGAACAAAGAGAGCATTTATATGGTTTCTCGCCAGTGTGTATTCTCTCATGAACCTCCATGTTTCCCTTTCGGGTAGTACTATATGAACAATGAGAGCATTTGTATAGTTTCTCGCCAGTGTGTATTCTCTCATGATCCTTCATATTTCCATTCCGGCTCGTGCTATATGTACAAAGAGAGCATTTGTATGGTTTCTCGCCATTGTGTATTCTCTCATGTTCCTTCAGCCTTCCTTTTCGGCTCGTACAATATGAACAAAGAGAGCATTTGTATGGTTTCTCGCCATTGTGTATGCTCTCATGTTCCTTCAGACTTCCTTTTCGGCTCGTACTATATGAACAAAGAGAGCAAGAGTGTGGTTTCTCGCCAGTGTGGCGTCTCTCGTGTTCCTTCAGGTATTCTTTTCGGCTCGTGCTATATGAACAAAAAGGGCACTGGTACGGTTTCTCTCCAGTGTGGATTCTCTCATGAATCTTCAGGTGTTCTTTTCGGATAGTGCTATATGAACAATGAGAACATTTGTACGGTTTCTCGCCAGTGTGTTTTCTCTCATGAATATTTAGGTTTGCTTTTTGGGTAGTGCTATATGAACAAAAAGGGCACTGGTACGGTTTCTCTCCAGTGTGGATTCTCTCATGAATCTTCAGGTGTTCTTTTCGGATAGTGCTATATGAACAATGAGAACATTTGTATCGATTCTCGCCAGGCAATCCTGACTCTGTTGTGGAAGGAGAAGACGTATGCTTTCCCACGTTTAAGATTTTAGGCACGCTGGTGGAGCTATTCTCACTCCCTGGTCCGTTGGCGTAGCGAGTGCCAATCCCTGAGCCGCTGGTTAATCTATTCTCATTTCCTGGTCCGTTGGTGAAGTTAGTTTCACTACCAGGTCCGTTTTTGAAGTTAGTCTCACAATCTGGTCCTTTAGTGAGTAAAGCCTCACTCACTGGTTTTATGAGGGATTTGTACAAGGCCACAGGGACAGGTCGGTCCGTTGACTTATCTTCCACATCTCGGATCTGATCGGGAGCCAAAACATCGTGTTTATTGTCCTGAAAAGTTCAACATTCAAGAAGCTTTGATCTTAACTGGGCCATATGGTGATGCCATTACAATTAATAGTTTCCTTAAGTTTTGTCATAGATTCCAGGGATTTTTGTGAATCAAGCTATGGATTTTAGGCTCGTACGGACAGGTCTGTAGCACTGCTAAGGTTACAGTTGAACTCCATTTTGGAGTACGTCTACTAGGAATAGCATGTGAACAATTCGATGAAATTTTTCTATGTACTTATTTTTTGTAAGCGCATACCTGGTACGTGTAGGCCTGGTGCTCTATCATACAGACTTGATCGAGGAATTTGCATTTCCTGCTAAAATTAAAGACATACAACTACGGTCTTTAATATGGCCTACATTCCTTAGTGATGACGGCTACTATGTTTGCTTCTTTGGATTTGAGAAACCCTGGAAAAGAACCCCCACAACTACCATCACCACCACCAACTCACGTGACAGTGCGGTTCTTCTTTAATGTTGAGTGTAATCTCTGGTTCTGTGTAGTTGACCACATCAGTTAGATCAAACTGGTTGATTGATTCTATTTTTATCTCTTTTGTTGGCACATCTCCTAAGATTTGGTCATATATTGTCGGTACATCATCTTGGATTTGGTCATATCTTGATGGTACATCTTCTAGGATTTGGTCATATACTGTTGGTACATCTTCTAGGATTTGGTCATATATTTTACTATCAGGACTCTTAGCCTCATCTTTACAGAACTGATACCGAATCACACTCATCTGGACAGGTGAATGTACTTTCAATGGCTTCGGTTCCATTTCCTGTCACGTTAGTTCACCGGGGTGGGCTGAAAGGTAAAACATATAAGCATCAAAAGGTGCCCAATTTTCAACAGGAATTGAAAAATTATCAAGTCACCAACAACTTCGGCGCCTTGTCGTATCCGTTGTTTACACTGTTAACTGATTACTATGGCCATAGACGTTAAATGTACGAAGACGATATTCAGGTACAATATTCTGTACAATAAAACGCAAAATATATCAAGATACCTCAGCACTCAATTAAGCAACCTCATAACATGTGTCATTAGAACAGGGACAGCTATTCAGAGCTAATTAAAACAGTTAACTGTCTACTGTGACAATTCGATTGGTCATTTCCCGATTTGAAAAGGAGGCTATCCAACGAGTATATCGACGTAGGGGTAAAGGCTACTCAGTGACATTGTTTTATTCGCAAACATAGCTGTAATGACAGTAATCGTATCATATAAAACATGTGTACTTTTAGCATATTTAGAACCATTATTTGGAATTCGGCGCTTCGATTTTCGTTCAGCGACGAAGCTGCATTCGGCATGGCATTTAGAAAGTGATCGTATAACGGTATTTTCGTTATTTTGAGATTACCCTGTCTTGGGATTACACTATCTTGGGAGTGCACTATCGGAATTTATCGGAGGGGGGCGGAGCACTGGAGAAATATATAGCTTAAAAAAGTGCCACCCACCCTCAAGTGATGTTTAAAAAGGTTATTGCTAACCCCTCTGTCGGAGTCCTAAAAAGGTTAACCCCCCCCCCCACCCCCACCAATGAGGCCTTCAAAAAACCTCAAGACCCCCACCCTCTCCGCAACTAAGAACAAATTCACAGAAAGTCAATACAGTTGTACATATTTAATGGTATATTATGTAAGCAGAAAACAACAACAACAACAACAAACAAACAAACAAAAACAAAACAGGAGGTTGTACGGTAATTGATGCATTAACTCGGCATTCCTTCGAATTTTAGTTAGCTTGGAGCCTTCCAGTAATTCAAAGCATGCAAAAGACAGGTACAGGTATTTGTACACTGGACATATCATAATCATAACATAAAAAAATCAACTTGAATCAATCTCACCATACTCTGTGTAACTGTGTGTAATCATAATACTGATGCGTTGGTTTCTAACTGTAGTGAGTGAGTGAGTAGGATTTATACCTCGTTTTCAACATTGTTTCAGTCATATCACGACGGTGCCTATACATGTGCCAGAACACGAGAGTGTTCACAGTTCCTATTATTCTGGACACTGATCAGCCCAGCCAGTACAGCACCCGGTCACCCATCCAAGTATATACCGAGCTCAACGCTGCTTAACTTCGGTGATCTGAAGAGAACCGGTGTGCCCAACGTGATGCGCCGTACCGTTTCTAACTGTAATAAAGTGTGAACATGAATCGTGCAAGGCAGAGTTAACCTCTCAGAGGGTAATTGAATAGGACCCTGGTAGATGAAAGAGACGTTTGATGGCAACACGCAATTGGTGACAAATTATAAGCTTAACCTTGTGATCTGGAGGACATGCATATGCGATACAAGTTCTTCAGTATATATGGTAGTAACAAGTTACCTACATGTAGTTTGACTTAGTGACCTCCACCTCCAAAAAAGAAACAAAAGTAATGAACAGATGTACGTACATGATAACAATACCCCCATCAAGGCTCGAGGCACAATAAAGTGTCCCCCTTCCACATTTAAGTTGGCAAAAAATAAACACCTCCTTGTTTGGACCAGAGACTCTACAATAAATTATTGTAGAGTCTCTGTTCAGACCAGCAAGAAAGATAGTACCCCCTCCGGGCCAAAAGAAAACCCTTCTTGCCCACCGCCAAGATAGTGTAATTTAGTGTAAGATAGTGTTAGTTTTGGGATTACACTATCTTAGTGAGCTAATGTCGTTTAGTGTACAATAGTGTAATTTGGGGATTACCGGTATACTATCTTAGTAAGATAATTTAATTTAGTGTACCGTACGATAGTGTTATTTTGGGAGTTTGAGATAGCGCTATTTTGGGATAACACTATCTTAGTAAGATATTACACTATCTTAGTAAGATAGTGTAATCCTACAATAACGAAAATAGTGTAGATCATCAAGGTTTGTGAATTCATTATACATGACGTACTGATATTATCAGTGATAAACTGAAATGTGGAACTTGTGGCACTAAGCATACAGATCAGAAATGGGTTCCACCTTCTGCAGCAATACATACAGGTTTGGACATCTTGCTAGAGAATTTCCTCCATTCTCGACTGTGAAATACTAACCAATTATGCACGAAAGTGCTCCGAATCGAAAGATCCCAGAAAACGGAGACCAATAAACCACGACTCGCGCGGTAGATATTACATTGCAGCAAAATTAACATCCGAACCCAAGTCGGAAAGGGTGCAACCATAGTGAGTTTGTGAAACGAAGCATGCGCCGTCGGAAGGTTGATAATGTTTGCCAAATTTATAGCTCATGCAAGGAAAAACACAAAGGTACAATTTTAAGGATGTATTGGGGTATGTAGGTGTAGTGTCGCCTGCCACTGATACCGGATTAAACCTCAAAGAACACACGAATTGAATCAGCTTAAAAAGCAACGTGTTTAATGGCCGACAGCTTACTCGGGAACCCCACAAACAGATAACGGTATGAACATATGCTTTGAGAGCGGTAAGATGGCGCTCAGGGTTATGTCCCCTGAATCAATCACTAAATGTATACTGGCAATATGCTACACTCCTCCCTTCCTTAGATTAATATTACACAATTAGAACTCAAATAATGACCCGAGGAGTTACCAGGGACTTGCTCTCATTAATGCACTTAAGTGAAAAGTGTTCCCAATACATTTATAATTCATTTACAGAAATAGAACACAATGAATACTTCTTCAGAAATAGAACACAATGAATACTTCACTACATGTACTTTAGCACTGTGTTAACTATTCTATTTAAGCTGTAACTGTCTTTCAATGTCAACTGTGTTCCCAGCTGGATTAAATGAAAACTCTTTGAACATGTAATTTAACTTCATTCAACTGTAAATCGACTTCAATCCACTGTAAAACACAACTCTAGAACGAATAAAGTTCATTTTTGATCATTCAATAACTGTTATAGACATTCTTTCTTTTAACTGCAGTAATGTCGCTCTTCACATAAACACTTGTAAATCACGCTTATTTTGATACAACAAAGTCATTAAATCGCTGAGGTAATTTTACATCGCGAGACGGCCTGGTCACTGGGATGACAGGCTGTATATCTGGCACTGGCATAGTGTTCAGTTCATTATCATCACCCTGAACACTATCACTCATAGGTTTCGGTTGACTGAATTTCTTCACATGAGTTGAATTTCGTGTGTACTAGATGCCTTCTGGTGATTCGACAAAACAGCTGTTTCCATGTTTCTCAACCAGTTTGTAAGGTGTTGGATGAAACAGAGTACTGAATTTGTCACGTCGCATCTGTTTCACAAGGACGTCATCACCGGTTTCCAACTCACTGTCTTTCGCGCCGCGTTTCTCATCAATGTACAGTTTGTTCTTATGTTTCGAAACCATGTCTCTGTCTCTCACCTCTTCATCTAATCTGTTATTTTCCAAATTTTCAATTCCTGGTAATTTAGTCCTAAGTTTTCTGTTGAACAAAAGTTCTGTGGGTGAGACACCAGTTGTGCTGTGTGGTGTCGTTCTATACGCAAATAAATAAGTTCTCACGTCCTTTTTCCAGTCACGTGACTCCGCTTGAGCAATTCTGATGCGTTTCATCAGCGACCTGTTCTGTCGTTCTACTTCTCCATTAGCTGCTGGATGTAATGGAGTAACACGTCTATGTTTCACACCATTGTCACTCAAATAATTCTCAAACACATTTGAAATAAATTGAGAACCGTTATCGGACGTAACTGACAGAGGGAGACCATGACGAGAAAACATATTCTCCAAGCAATCAATCATTTTTTCACTGGTAGTATCTTTTGTTATTTCAATTTCATAGTACCTACTGTAGTAATCGACAACTACAAACACATAATGTCCTGTGGGAAATGGCCCCAACAAATCGATGGCCAGATCTTGCCACGGACCAGTTGGTAGTGGTGTTGGTGTGAGTGGTTCAGGTTGTGGAGCTGCACTGACAATTTGGCAGCCATAACACGATCTCACAAATCTTTCTACATCTTTATCCATACCTGGCCACCACACCTTTGTTCGTAACAACTGTTTCGTACCCACTATACCTAAGTGACCCTGGTGGGATAATTCTACACATTTCATTCTCAATTCCTGTGGAATTACCAATCTTGTACCACGAAGTACTAAATAGCCTATTTTACTGAGTTCATGCCTCACAGGAAAATAGTTCACACATGATTTGTCCCATCTCGCTTCACACATGCAATTCCTGACTTCAGAAAGTTCTGGATCTGTTTTCGAAGCTTCTTCCACTTCACGTGTGGACATAGCCTTCGGTGTTGTCACCTTGGCGACAAATCTCACAAACTCCTCAGTTTGGCTTTCGAGTTTGCTACGGCTGGATTGTTCATTCACATTCACGAGGCGTGAAAGCACATCAGCGATGTTTTGCGCACCAGGTAAGTATTTGATCGTGAATGTGTAAGGCATCAATTTCATCACCCATCTCTCAATCCTGGCATTTGGTTTGGACTTTGGCCCATACAGCACTTCCAGTGGCTTATCGTCCGTTAACAGCTCAAAGTCAACCCCATACAAATAAATGTGGAACTTTTGGCACGCCCAGACCACGCCCAAAGCTTCACGTTCCGTAGTACTGTAACGTCGTTCTACATCCGACAATGTTCTGCTGGCATAGCTGATCACTTTGGTTTGTCCGTCATTTTCTTGTAGTAAGACCGCGCCTAGACCTACATTGCTAGCGTCAGTTACTAACATAATCCGTGTTGCGTTTAGGCGAAAATATCCCAGGGTTTCTGCTTTAGATAGACATTGTTTCAGTTTGTCGAAACTCTGTTGTTGCTCCTGTGCCCAAACAAACACTTTGTTTTTCTTAGTTAGCCTTCTCAAAGGCTCTGATAGTGTTGCTAAATCTGGAATGTATCTAGCACTGAAGTTCACTAGTCTCAAGAAGCCTTTTACTTCCTAGGCTGTTTTAGGCGGCTGTGCATTGACAACTGCTTTGACTCGGTCTGAAGTTGGTCCAATCCCGTTTTTGGACAAACAGTGACCCATGAACGTGATTTTGTCCATGCCAAATTTACATTTTTCCATAGTCAGAGTGATATTTTTCTCCCTTAATCTCTGTAGCACTTTATCAAGTCTCTCATTATGAAGTTGTTTTGTCTTGGCGTGTACCACAATATCGTCCGACAAGTGTTGTACACCTTCACAATCATGGAGAACTTGAGATATCACTTGTTGATATTTCTCGGGTGCAGAACTAATACCAAACATTAGCCTACGATATCTGTACAATCCCTGTTCAGTGACAAACGTGGTTATCTCCCTTGATGACTCTTCTAATTCCACTTGGTGGTAACCATATTTGAGATCTAATTTTGTAAAGACCTCACTTTCATTCATATTGTAGAGAATTTCATCCACTGTTGGAATCGGATGTCTCTCTCGGAGAACAGCCTTGTTGGCTTGACGCATATCGACGCAAAGCCTTATATCACCATTTGGCTTTGGCACTACAATCACAGGACTAACCCAAGATGAAGGACTGTTCACCTTTTCAATGATATCCTGTGACTCAAGCTCGTCTAATTTGTCACGGACTTTATCTCGTAAACTGAAGGGAATTCTGTACATACGTTGCGCGACAGGCTGAACATTTTCATCTATATGCAGCTTCAGTTGATAATCCTGCAACTTTCCTACACCAGTGAAACAATCCTTGTATTTCTCAAGGAGATCAGAATACTCCCCTTCTACAGAATATACACTGCCCAGCTTCAAAACGCCCAACTGCGTTGCTGTGTCTTTTCCCAGTAATGCTGGACCTTTGCCTTTAATCACATAAAACTCAGTTTTTACATGTTTCTCACATTCAGTTCTATCTGCTAATGACACGCAAGTTGCGAATTTTCCCAACAAGTCTAGTGGTTTCTCTGACCCATATGCATACAATTTCTTATTTGTTTTCTCAGAGTGGCATCTAATTTTGTTTCTTTTCAGTTCTACCCACAATGCACTATCAATAATGTTTACTGTCGCACCACTGTCGACAATCATACCCACCGGGTATCCACCCAAGTTAACCTCAATCCGATCGGATGTTAGTTTCTGACCCACACTGAATGCATACTCGTCTTCTGATTCAGACGGAATAAACTTTTCCTTTTTCCCCCCAGGTCTTTTTATTTTTGCCTGGCTGTCGGGTTTTGCAGCAAACGGCAAAATGTCCATTGTTCCCGCATTTAGTGCATTTTTTATCTCGTGCTGGGCACTGTGGGTCTTTCGAAAAATGCCCGACACAAGCACATCGAAAACATTTCAAGTTGTGTCCCGATCCAAGTTTTGTTTTCGGTTTGTAATCTTTTCCACTGGCACCAGAACTAACCTGATTGCCTGCTGCCTCTGCATCATTTTGTGCAGACCCCATTTGCTTAGAGTGTATTTCTGACATTTCCATTGTAGCTGCAATGGTTCTCAAACTATCTAATGTCAGCGAATGACCCTTCTCAAGCAATTTTGTTCTCAGTTTTTGTGACCTACATTTTTCGATCACTTGGTCACGAATCCGTTCATCTGTCGACTCAAATTCACATAAAACTGCTTTTTGTCTAAGTCTTGTTATGAACTGTTCTACTGTTTCACTATCTTCTTGATTTATCTGACGAAAACTGTACCTTTCATAAGGGACATTTACTTTTGTCTCAAAATGTTTATTCAAGGTATTTACCGTTTTCAAGTAGGCGTTTTGTCCGTCTCCCTCCGTCAGAGTGAAGAAAATGTCTTGTACCTCTTGTCCGGCACAATGTAATAGCAATGCTTTTTTCTGTGCATTTTCCATGACGCCTTTGCCGACAACGAAAAGTTCAAAGCTACGATGCCACCGCGTCCATGCTTGACCCAGATGTGTGGGGTCGCCATGTGCGTCGAACTTTTGCATTCCATTTAGTTCAATTTCCGACATTTTCAGCTCGTCTGTAATACTTCACCAGTTCACTGAAAGTTCCAATTATTTTCCTCGTCGCCAGTTGTAGTGTCGCCTGACACTGATACCGGATTAAACCTCAAAGAACACACGAATTGAATCAGCTTAAAAAGCAACGTGTTTAATGGCCGACAGCTTACTCGGGAACCCCCAAACAGATAAGTTAGTGCATCGAAATTTTAAAGTCGCTTTCGGACATGAAAGTATCAGTCCTACTTCAACTGTGGCACTCCAGTAATGGATAAGAATGATTAAAAATCCACCCTGAAGTCGCAACATTGGAATAAATCTAAAACCTGGCATGAAAAAGTGAACAGACAATTGACATTCCAAGATGGAGGAAAAATTTGAAGCGAAATACAATATGAAAATAAGCTGCCAAAAATAATGAAAAACTATAAAAACATACGCTTTTGGCAAAGGGAAAGTTCCCGAATTGCAATTGTAAGCTAAAAAAGTGCACAAAATGTTGAACTAATTTTCAAAATAACCAGATGGAACTTGGCCCAGAACTTCTTGAAAACACCAAATGGTTGGGGCTCTTCGTTTGTTGAGGTAGATAACTCTACATCCTGTATCTAACGTATTTGCATGAGCTAAACCAGGAGGGTCTACAAGGAGGAAAGCACCAGTCCATACTGAAACACTTAAATCAATGTCAGCTACTGTATAGATAATTTGAGTCATCGGAACAGTAATTGCAATAAATTAAAATTTGTTTACAGAAACACTTTTATTTTTTTCATTTAGCAATGTTTACAAATAGGAATTTAGCTCTTGAAACTGAAGCTACCCGAAAAATGATACTTCTCTTGTTATTAGAACTGTATGCTTGATAATCCTGACTGTATGGCAAGCCGTTTTGGTATTTATTCCTTTATTTTTGATATCAAAAATTCTTTTTTTGATATCAAAAATAAATGTACGCCGTTTTGGTATTTAATCGGATAATTGTTGATATCCAAAATACTATTTTTGATATCAACAATTCTATTTTTGATATCAAAAAAAGAATTTTTGATATCAAAAATAGAATTGTTGATATCAAAAATAGTATTTTTGATATCAAAAAAAGAATTTTGGATATCAAAAATAAACCGTTTATTTTTGATATCAAAAATTCTTTTTTTGATATCAAAAATACTATTTTTGATATCCAAAATACTATTTTTGATATCAAAAATTCTTTTTTTGATATCAAAAATAAAAGTTTATTTTTGATATCAAAAATACTATTTTGGATATCAACAATTCTTTTTTTGATATCAAAAATAAATGAATAAATACCAAAACGGCGTGCCATATGGCAAGCCGTTTTGGTATTTATTCCTTTATTTTTGATATCAACAAAAGAATTTTTGATATCAAAAATAAATGTGCGCCGTTTTGGTATTTAATCGGATAATTGTTGATTCTCTCGCTTCCTGTACAGATGACAATTCATTTTGCACAACATTTCTAACAACAGCGTTAGCCTGAACTGGGTTACCCGAATCAGCCATTTTCTCCATTTTTCTTTGGCGCCAAACGACGGGTGTCGGGACTGAGGAGTGAAATTGTATCAATCAATAAACAAGGGGAAAATTTCGATTGAATCTGTGTAATTTGCATTATGATTTTTATGAGTTATTTTGTATGGTAGCACTTTTTGAGATGAAGCCAAAGATGAGAGATTATTTCCGTTTTGGCAGGCCCGTAGCCAAGGGGGGTTTCTGGGTTCGGGCGAACCCCCCCCCCCTTTGGAAATATTATATACTTTTCTCATATAAATGCCCTTTTCAAACACTGAAGCGAACCCCCTATTTACCCCTTTTCCCATACAGCGAACCCCATGATGTGGCCTTTTGGAGTGAAGGCGAACCACCCCTCAGTAAATCCTGGCTACGGCCCTGTTTGGTGTAAGTGGTCCTCTATTTTTGATATCAAAAATAAACGGTTTATTTTTGATATCAAAAAATGAATTTTTGATATCAAAAATACTATTTTGGATATCAAAAATAAACGGTTTATTTTTGATATCCAAAATTCTTTTTTTGATATCCAAAATAGTATTTTTGATATCAAAAAAAGAATTTTTGATATCCAAAATAGTATTTTCGATATCAAAAATAAACTTTTATTTTTGATATCAAAAAAGAATTTTTGATATCAAAAATACTATTTTGGATATCAAAAATTCTTTTTTTGATATCAAAAATAAATGAATAAATACCAAAACGGCTTGCCATATGACTGCACATGAAATTTGACATGGTCAAAAGTTTTCACAAACATTGCTAAAGTTTTCAAACAATTCCGTGTGGAGGAGAAAAGCAGGGTAACACAAGTTTGGCATAAATATGTCACAAACTTTGCCATTCTGTCCTCGTGATAAAGATAAACTGTATATATTGGCTAGAGAACAGTTATTCATCTCGTCTACGGCTGAGCCTATTTCTGGTTGCCGTTTATTCTTCAGGACTAAAGGAAGTCACTTGGCGACTGCTCCGGCCAGGAAGAATAAAGCAAAATCGCTTACATTCTGCGCAAGGTGTTTGCAGATTGATCAAACATAAACTGATCCTGTGTGTAAACTATATATTTTAGGAATAATTTTCCTAATCTTCGAAATATATTACAAGACAAGAAAATGTGAAGAAAAAAAAAAGTGCAAAATATTCCCGATCTTCAGAATGCGATCACGTGGTTAGTCTAGTACCTTGATCTACGACATTCAATTTGGCTTGCGGCTCTTTGCGATTTGCAGTAGAAGGGAGGTAAGTAGGGCTAGGTATACGTAAGAATTTGCAGAGTTATCTCCTCTTCATTGTCGAGTTTTAGTCTCTCTCTCCAGACCCTCGCTGCGCTGAATATTCATTAAAGCGGACATATGACTTTATACTGGAGATTTTTACACATAGCTACTTGAAATAGGTATTCGAATTCATTTTTAAGGATAAATTTCACCCATTCTGCACGATATTGCGACCTAACGAATATCGATCACAATCAGAATAAATTGCTTCACGCGTTCACGTTGTTGATCGTTCATTGAGCAACAGGCAGTACAATTGATGCCCTCATTTAGTACCATATTCGAAAGCAGAAGTATTACAAATATGGCGATTGCGGACTATATATTCTACGTATGAAATCCTATGTTCTCAGTTTTTACTATTTTGTGTGTGAAACAGGTATGTTACAAATATACTCACTTGAATTAATTTGACAAAATATGGTACGAATCTTCGGGACATTTTCACGCATGCGCAGAAAACAATTTGTTTAGATTCAAAACTGGAGGCTGGCGTGTTTGACTCGATCCACGACAATCTTGGCATTACATGTGAGTATTTCCCTTCCAAATACACAAATGAATACATGCTTTCACGCAACAACAATACATTTTATCGATTTTGTTGAAATTAGGCCCGAAGCATTTCCCAGGTTAAAGGATGGGGGCCGATTGTTCTGACAACACATTGTTTACTTCCGGTAAACCACCCTAATCAGATAACCGTATGAACATGTGCTTTGAGAGCGGTAAGATGGCGCTCAGGGTTATGTCCCCTGAATCAGTCACTAAATGTATACTGGCAATATGCTACAGTAGGAGGCTACATTGTATATCATTGAACGTGTGTATACAGCAAATATTGTGGTAATATGCGCGGAGTATAAGAAAGAAGGTACTTCAAATTGAGGATGTACATAATACATGTATGTAAATCATGAATATTTATTATACAGTAAAATATGGAGCACTGATTAAACTGAATTTATACACTACAGAAATGAGCAGAATTACTCTATAGGTGTGTGTACTATATTACATATACGCTATTTTAGAATGGTAACCTGCATGTAGCCTGATAACAACCACCCAAAAAATTCAGGTTGGGTGGCAGGAAATCAACCGTAACTGAACTGCCACCGTCTTACAGTAAAACTATTAGGAAACTGAATCATTGTGCAATAAACAGCTGTATAAGTCAGTCTACCCAGAGTCTAAGAACAATGAACAGTGGGTTATAAACTAGGGGACATAGATAAAGAGCAAACTTCTATAATTATAGTCTTGAGAAAGCAATTGAAATGTTGATGTTGTACAAGGACTTAAAGGGCTCTATATTGATACTGACTAATCTGCTCAACAATATACAGCCCAGACTTTGTTTATTTGTTTATTTTGTTTATTTAACATCAATCTCTACAGATCCAAGGGATCCAGTTACAGAGACAGAGATAACAAAGTACATGTATGTACATACATGTATAACAATGAATAAGACAAAATCAAAATATTTAGTACTTAATTATAACGGATAATAAATTAAGATAACAATATTTAACATATAATTATAAAGATTAGGCCTATATAAATTAGGCACTGAGTAGCATTCTACATAAAAGTGTATATTTCGGATTAAATCATTACTTGACATAGAATTATATGTAAAGGTATATTAAAATGGTTCTGCATAGATTAGAAAAGTGTATTTCTGTATATTTAAAAAAGGTAAACTGCTAAAAATATCGACATGCGACTGTAAAGAAATGTAAGAGCATTGTGAGCGTAAAAGAACATGATTGCTCCTAATTAAATACGAGATGCTGGGGGATAAAATGTCTTCTACTGTCTTGAAGTACGTGATGGTACATGGTAAAATATTTTATTCGTAAAATAATTGGAGTTAAAATAGCTGTGGACACATCGATATAAAAACATAAGATCAAAGTACTTCCGTCGATTTTCCAATGAAAGAAGGTTAAAACGTTTACATATTGACAAATAATTGTCCCCGGAATATGGAATAAAACATTTAAAACAGAAGAAAATGAAAAACTTTCTCTGTACTGTTTCGATGCGATTAATTAAAAATTTCTGACGTGGGGACCAAACCTCACACGCGTAGTCTAATTTGCTTCTGACTAGAGATATATAAAGTGATTTAATTCCAGATTTAGCAGAGAAAGATTTACAATTTCTTCGTATAAAACGTAACATTTGTTTAGACTTACTGACAATCTTTTCTATGTGGACTTTAAAAGGAAGATTTTCGGATAAAATCACACCTAAGTCTTTCACCTCTTTCACACATCTCAAGCACTCGTCATACATTCTATGCATGAAGTCAGTCTTTACCCTTTTTGTCGTGAAGTTCATCACTGAGCATTTTGCGATATTCAATGTCAGTTTCCAAGTTTTACACCATTCGCATTATCCGATCAATATCACTCTGCAGTAAAGCACAGTCTTCTTCCCTTTCTATAGATTTAAAGAATTTGTCATCATCAGCAAATAGTAAACATTTGGAAAATCTTAGAATGGTGGGAAGGTCGTTAATATATAATAACAACAAAGTGGGACCTATAATTGATCCCTGAGGAACACCAGAAGAGACTGACCACCAATTTGAAAACACACTGTTAATTGAAACCCTCTGCTTCTTTCCAAAAAGATAAGAAGTTAGCCAGTTAATAAGACTCCCTGAGATACCGTAATCTTTAAGTTTATGAATTAACAACTGGTGAATAACGGAGTCAAAACCTTCATAAAAAATCAGTATAAATAGCGTGAGTAGTAGGCATCAGACTCCTAAATAATTTACACGTTCGGCAGTATTAACAAAATTGTACCTCGCTGGTTCCCTAATTGAGTTTAGACTTTCATCTTTCGACAGGAAGTAGTTTAATTCAAGCGCTACAACGTGACAAACTTCTTGTCAAACTTTTACCGTCAAAATTTCAAGCTGTGCGCGCCTCTACACATGAGGTGCTCATTTCGATGTTTTCTCTGCCTGCTGAAAGCAGTGCTCAGGCTCCGCAAATAGTGGCGAGGCATGTTATCGAGCAGTGAATCGAAATAAAATTTGCAGCTGAATAGGACAAAAACAATACTTGCCAGCGGTACCATCGGCTTTCTATTAATCGTTGCAACGAAGGCGGAGAAAAATCAGGAAAATACTGGTCTTTGGCAGAGATTACGTGTAGGGATCGGGACTTTTTTATTTAGGAACCTGAGGCCAGTAGGTCCAACGAGAATAGACTCCCCTTTTCCAGGGAGGTAACTCTTTGTGGCGACAGGTGGCGTTGTGGTTATGGATTGCATCAGCATTGGCTGGATGCCAAGTTTTATATAGTTCTTTGACCTTGAATTCTTTCGCGGTGATGCGGTGATGTCTGGTCGTGATGCGGTGATGTCTGGTCGTGATGCGGTCTGCCTCCGCGGAGAAAAAGTAGTCCCAGACTTCAAAAACGCTGCATGGTCCGATTAGGTCGTATGAGGAATCAATGTGAAGCATTTGTGAAGACACATCTGATGGGCTGGGTGTGGAGTTGAAATATTGTCATTCTGCGCATGCGCAGTAGGAAAAGGGTATGGAAATAGACGTTTTGGGATATAAGGAAGCCCCTAATGGGCAGATGAAGTCGTATGAGGTACCAATGTGAAGCATATGTCAGAGGGCATCCCATGGGCTGGGTGTGGGGTTGAAATATCGTCATTCTGGGCTTGTGCAGTAGGCAAAGGGTATGGAAAAAGACGTTTTGGGATCGATCAGAGCCTCTAATGGGCCGATGGAGTCGTATGAAGTACCAATGTGAAGCATATGTGATGGGGGATCCGTCTGGGCTAGCGTCTCGGTTGTTGTCAAGATTCTGCGCATGCGCAGACAGGGAATTGTGGGAAAAGGGTATGGAAATGGACGTTTTGGGATCTAGGTGGGCTACTAGTGGTCCGATTGGGTCGAGTAAGGTATCAATGTGAAGCATATGTGAGGGGGCATCCGCTTGGACTAGCGTCTCGGCCGTTGTCGACATTCTGCGCATACGCAGTAGACCAAGGGTATGGAAATAGACGTTTTGGGGTTTAGGTGAGCTCCTAATGGGCCGATGGAGTCGTATGAGGTATCAATGTAAAGCAGTCGTGAAAGAGCACCTACCTGGACTAGTGTGTAGTCCGTGTTCAACATTCTGCGCATGCGCAGACAGGGAATTATGGGAAAAGGGAATGGAAATATACATTTTGGGGTTTAGGTGAGCCACTTTTGGTCCTATTGAGTCGTATGAGGTATCAATGTGAAGCATTCGTGAAGGAGCATCCGACGGGGTGGGTGAGACGTGGAACTGATGTCATTCTGCGCACGCGCAGTATACAAAGTGTATGGAAATAGACGTTTTGGGATCTAGGTGAGCCCCTAACGGGCCGATGGAGTCGTATGAGGTATCAATGTAAAGCAGTCGTGAAGGAGCGTCTGCCTGGATTAGTGTGTCGTCCGTGTTCAACATTCTGCGCATGCGCAGACATGGAATTGTGGGAAAAAGGAATGGAAATAAACGTTTTGGGGTTTAGGTGGGCCACTATTGGTCCGATGGAGTCAAGTCAGGTATCAATGTGAAGCACACGTGAGGGAGCATTCGACTGGGTCGATGTGGGGGTAGAAATATCGTCATCCTGCGCATGCGGCGGCAGGCCGTAGTATGGAAATAGACATTTAGGGGCCGATATGGCCCACTAGTTGTCAAAATGGGTTGTGGGAGGTGTCAAAGTGAAGCTTTTGTGGGGTAAAGTCAGAACGGCGTGTTTTTCATTGGAAGTCGCGTCAATCTGCGCATACGCAATTGGGTGTAGTAAGTAAAGTGGCCAATTTGGGGAAATGAAGGAAGGTATTTGGTGTAGAGATGGACCACTATTGCTCCGAACGCGTCGTGTGGGGTGTCATTTTTTAGCTCTCGGGGTGTAGACCCGATTTGAAGGATGCCCACTCCATTATAGTATGAGGCATCTTGTAGCAACGTCCGCCAACGCCAAGCTCAACGCTTCAACGCCCTTGTGAATTAGCCCAAAAGCTCTGGTTTTCATGGAATTGTCACTAATTCATTGGAAATGCAGTGACGCCCGTCAACGTCGGCATTAACGCCCTAGCATAACGCCTTGGCGCCATGATATAGACAGATGAGAGAAAAACAACAACAACAACAAAGATGACTGATGAGAGAAAAACAACAACAACAACAAGTTTTCATATAGTTTATTCTCCCCAATGTTACATCATACCCACGCTGGGGGAGCAGCGTTGGGTATGTTTACAATTCGAGAAGACTCTTGTCCAAGCAGAGACTGCCATTTGGCGGTGTATCTGTTATATTCGTTCTTGCCCGTTAGATGTATTCTCGCCTGCTCTTGTCCAATCAAAAGCCGTCCTTAAAATAGTCCCATCTTCGGTCATGGTCTCTCTCATCCGTTTGTTCTAATCGTCGTCGGCCTGGATATTGTTCGGGCAGCATGTCCTGAAACAGTTGTTCGCATTTTCCAGGGCCTCGGTGGGTGGTCGCCCCATATTCTCGTTCAAGTGGCGCTTGGTTTTCATGATGGTCCTGTGCGTGGGGTCGCCTTTCCTTTCAAGCGGTAGTAGGGTATACTGTTCATAGATCGCCATGGCTGTTTTCCTGATGCAGGGGCGCATTTGGCTGTACGCCTGTTGCAAGTTATCCTGTCCCGCGTCCTCGATCGCTGCAGCGTGAGTATAATAATAATAATAATAATAATAATAATAATAATAATAATAATAAAAACTTTATTTATTCTGGGTGGCTTAATTAGCCCAAGGCTAGTCTTTCTTAAGGCCCAGAAATAAGTTAGTAAAATAGTTAGTGTATGTATTTAAAAAAAAAATAGTATATATATTGACACATGTAAGAATACCCAAACATGGATTTATATTGTAACTAAATAAAAATGCACGTACTATCACAGTCGGTATAAAACAAAGTGCAGTTTACAAAGTATTTCCATGTATCGTATCTAAAATATTTGATTTTAAGAGCTGGCGTTTAAAAGATACAATACTATCACAGGCTCTCAATTCTACAGGTAAAGAGTTCCAGATTTTGACCCCTGAATACCTGAAACTTTTGCGAAATAATTCGCACTTCAAAGGTGGTAGTGCCAGATCACTTCGCTTGCCAGATCTTGTTCTTGAAGACATTTCTTTAAAAAGAAATCAAGCATTCAGGGGCCAGTCTCTGGCAAACTTTGAACATCAATATAGCCTTGTGATAAGTAATTCGTTGTTTTACTGGTATCCAGTGTAATTCATTAAAAGCTTCTGCAGTAGGTGTTCGATGCTGGGCTTTCAACATTATCCTCCCAGCACGTTTTTGTAATTTCACTAACCTGCTCAGAACTCCAGCATCAGCGTTCCCCCAGATAACATTACAATAATCAAGATTTGGAAGAATTAATGCATTATATAGCATCTTCAATGTATCTAAGGGAACGCTGTCTCTTAATTTATACAGAAAATAAAGCTTACGAGAAATTTTGTTGCACAGTGTGTTCATGTGCGGTTGAAATGTGAGATGCTTATCAAACGTCACGCCTAATATCTTGGCTTCATTAACCATTTCGATAGGTATACCTTCAATAGTGATACAAACATTTGTTGTGTCCATTTGTCTTTGTCTTGTTCGAATATACTGTTTTCAAAGCATTCAGAATTAGTTTGTTGTTTTTTAACCAGATCGATAGGCGGTCAATGTCATATTGTACTCTACATATGGCAGTTTACAAAGACTTATCAGATACATGTAAACTAGTGTCATCCGCAAACATATTTACAGAAGAGTGTTTTGTAAAATCAGGTAAATCATTTACAAAAACTAAAAACATGAGAGGTCCAAGAATTGAACCTTGGGGTATGCCAATATTGATTATTTCAGTCTGAGTGACAGATGTTTTAATTGATAGCTGCTGTCACAATACGATCACAAAAGGTAGGTTCTGCCTCACTTTCCTGGGATGTAGGCTGACTATCAAACTCTCCGTATCAGTAGACAGACTGTCAGCAATTTCTGATTCGATATCAGTCGATACACTCTTAGCAGTCTCTGTATCAGCATCCGCCTCAACGGACTTCTCGGAGTGTGGATGGAAAGTTTCCTGGTGTCGCATCATATCGTAATGTGTGGTGAACGTGCGTTCACACTCAGAACAAGTATAAGCCATGTTGTCTGTTGAACGTCCACTGTGCGTGTTTTGGGAATACACTTGCTTTCATAGACAGTAACGCCCGCCAACGCCCACTGTTACGCCTTAGCGCCCTATTTGTACGCCTTACCGCTCGTCTCAACGCTTTAACACACTTTCTTAACGCTTTAACGTCGTTTACAGGAATAGACAACCTTTGATGAACGTATATTGCAAATGAAAGAACAATTCCAGGAGTGTCCAAAATTATTTTTATTTAAATTATGCAATTTTTTCCAACCGAGTAAGAAGCGGTTAATGATAAATTATGTGGCTTGTAAGGCCGCCGCCATTACGGCAAGTTTAGTGACGTCACTGGGTCACAGAACAATGCAGTGAACTGGGAACGCATGCACAGTTTGCCTTGCACTGGAATAATCGCAGCCCGATAGGCCAGCAGGTGTAGCTATACATCCTTGTATTCTGTACCCTGTAAAAACCGGCTGATGTTTGTACAATTACAATGATCTTATCCTTGTTGTTGAGAAATCGGGTTTGATCTGTCGGTCAGTCTAGATTAAGTGTCAAAACAAACACAGCATCGAGTTGTCTGATAACATCTGCTTTCGTTATAGGCCAATACTTTTCAGCTGATGGCTACGCCAACATGCGTCAACATAATTCGGCAGAATCGAGCCTCAACAAAGACCGGCACTCAGCCAGAAAACGAAACTAAATCTGCCCCTGCTGGAGGGCTGTTTTTCCGGGAAAACATTATCCGGAGATTTTTCTCACCGTTGAACTGTTACCGAAAGAAACTGTCCAGCATGACACGGCCGTTAAACACCCACCCAAATATCTAGCGTGCGAGAAAATTTACCTGAGAAAGTTCATGGAATAAATCCTTGTCAGCTAATGTCAGCACTTCCACATGTGCTCGTCTGATCGTTTCCTAACAGGACATCTCACAGCAGAGCCGATTAAACTAAATACGCGACCCGGCCGGCTTCTACGGTACATGCATCCTCGACCGATTTCTACGGTAGATCGTCTTCAATGGGCTCGAACACGCCTGAATCTAAGTTGTATCCCTCGACACTGGTCCCAAGCAGCGTAGATGAAAGCATGGTTTGGCCCAGACAGTCATTGTCATCAGTCAGGTTAAAACTCCTGGAAATGCAAGGCGTCGGACCCTTGGAAAAAGTTGAATATCACTTGCTGCCATGTTTGCTGTCTAACAGCAAAGAGGCCCTTTGGCGTCATGAGCTAGTTGTCACGTGAATATCACTCGGCCGCTCATTGGTTAAACCATAAAGATGGTGGCTCCCTTCATTCAACAAATCTGGTCATTTTTCCAATGTTTGAGAGTATTTTTCGTCGTTAGAAAGAATCTCAAAATAGGGAAAAAATATTTTTGGGCACTGTTTGGATTGATCTTTCAGTCGCGGTTTACGTTTGCCAAATGTTGTCTATTCCTTTAATGATGCGTTCGAACAAATGTTGCTTTTGTGCTATTGCTCTGACATACGCCGCTTTCCAGTTCATGCCCGAGGTTTTCAACATCGACGCTGTTTTTTCGATTTCCATATGAATTGCATCCTTATCCAACAATTTCATATGTGTCACGAGGTCGACATACTGCTGACGTAAAGCCCGTCGTAGTCTGGGTGACAATCTGTTATGGGCTAAAATTGCGGCATTTTTTTCGAATATCCTTTGTATTGAAACTTGTTTTCTGTTGCCCTCAACGTCTCGCCCATCTTGGCGTCCATACTTTCTTTCAACAAATCCTTCCATAGCCTCAGGTTCACAATATGTTCATTCCCTTGTACGGATTTTGGTTGGTCCTTCACGGTTGGGTGTTGCTGCTGCTGCTCTGCCAGGAGTGGACGCGGCGGATGGTGCAGGGGTATATGACGTTACGGTGATACCTCACCGGGTAACAGGTGGGTGGTCAGCCTACGATCTTCGGGGGTATGGGCTTTTAAATCTACGAACTGGAAATCGTACGGACGACTTTTCGCCCCTTGAACGCCTGCATGAAATGGTCGATGGTCTGAGGATACTTTCGGCTGCCAAACACACGGATTTGTGCTCTGTCAATGGGATTGGAGAACAACACAAAGTATTGACAGTTCAAGGCAATATCTCTGGACGCCTTCCCTTGAGGAAAGAGATTCTGGGTCAAATAAATGACGGACAGATTCCGATGATGTGATCCTTTAGTAACCAAGTCGGCGACGTGTGATTTGTCCTTGGCCGTACTCATCAGATCATCTAGCACTACCACGTTGGTCTGCTCGGGGTCAAAGTAATACGGTTTGTTTATGTCGTGGGGAACCCTGGGACGAAGCTCACATTCTGTAACCTTGTAGTTTCGTAGGCGGGCTGGCATTGGCTATAACACCAAACAACACGTGTCGGAGCTGGGGTTGCCACACCTTCCTCTAAGAACAACATCAACCAGGACGTCTTTCCACATGCCGTGGGGCCGCTCACCCTCATCATATAGGGATGCTCTACTGCTTTTCTTGGACCTATAGCGGGGCTCGGCTGTGTCTCTTGATTGTGTTTGCATTGAATGTGCCTGAGCATACTATCGCGACGAGAGAAGGTTCTCTGACGGAACGTACACGTACACGAAACAGTCATCAGCCGACCAATACATTTGGACTGATGAGGGACACATGTTCATTCCTACATTTACAGACACTACCACCACCACCACTACCGCCACCACACACCACCACCACCACCACCACCAGCACCACCACCACCACCGCGCTTTGATGGGCTTCAACGCCCGGTGGTGGTGGTAGCTACTATATGGCAGAGCTCTTGGATCGGAGCTCTTGGAGCTCAAAGCTCATGGAGCTCAGAGCTCGGAATTGACGTCATCGCATGCATGCGCGCGTACCTGTTCTGCACCCGCACCCTGGTGTACTCCATTCCCTACGGGCTATATGGTACAGGGTGCAGCACAGGTACGCGAGCATACATGCGATGACGTCATTTGCGAGCTCTGAGCTCCACAAGATTTGAGATCCAAGAGCTCCGATCCAAGAGCTCTGCCACACGGAGGTGGTGTGTGGTGGTGGTGGTGGTGTGTGGTGGTGATGGTGGTGGTGGTAGTGTCTGAAAATATAGGAATGAACATGTGTCCCTCATCAGTCCATATGTATTGGTGGACTGATGAACATGTGTACGTGTACGTTCTGTCAGAGAACCTCCTCTCGTCGCGATAGTATGCTCAGACACATTCAACGCAAACACAACCAAGAGACACAGACGAGTCCCGCTATAGGTTCAACAAAAGTAGTAGAGCATCCCTATACGATGAGGGTGAGCGGCCATATGGCATGTGGAAAGACGTCCTGGGTGATGAAGTTCTTAGAGGAAGGTGTGGCAACCCCACTCCGACACGTGTTGTTTGGTGTTATAGCCAATGGCAGCCCGCCTACGAAACTACAAGGTTACAGAATGTGAGCTTCGTCCCAGGGATTCCCCACGACATAAACGAACTGTATTACTTTGACCCCGAGCAGACCAACGTGGTAGTGCTAGATGATCTGATGAGTGCGGCCAAGGACAATTCACATGTCGCCGACTTGTTTACTGAAAGATCCCATCATCGGAATCTGTCCGTCATCTATTTGACCCAGAATCTCTTTCCTCAAAGGGATTGCCTTGAACTGCCAATACTTTGTGTTGTTCTCCAATCTCATTGACAGAGCACAAATCCGTGTGTTTGGCAGTCGAAAATATCCCCAGACCATCGACCATTTCATGCAGGCGTTTCAATGGGCGACAAGTCGTCCGTACGGCTACCAGTTCGTAGATTTAAAAGCCCACACCCCCGAAGATCGTAGGCTGACCACCCACCTGTTACCCGGCGAGTTACCACCGTAACGTCATATACCCCTACACCATCCGCCGAGTCCACTCCACGCAGAGCAGCAGCAGCAACACCCAACCGTGAAGGATCAAGCCACACCCGTACAAGGGAATGAACATATTGTGAACTTGAGACTATGGAAGGATTTGTTCAAAGAAAGTATGGACGCCGAGATGGACGAGACGTTGAGGCCAACAGAAAACGAGTTCCAACACAAAGGATATTCGAAAAAAGAAACCGCAATTTTAGCCCATAACAGACTGGCACCCAGACTACGACGGGCTTTACGTCAGCAGTATGTCGACCTCGTGACACATATGAAATTGTTGGATAAGAATGCGGTTCATATGGAAATCGAAAAAAACAGCGTCGATTTTGAAAACCTCGGGCATGAACTGGAAAGCGGCGTATGTCAGAGCAATAGCACAAAACCAACATTTGTTCGACGCATCATTAAACGACGTTAAAGCGTTAAGAAAGTGTGTTAAGGCGTTGAGACGAGCGCTAAGGCGTACAGATAGGGCGTTAACGCGTAACAGTGGGCATTGGCGGGCGTTACTGTCTTTGAAAGCAAGTGTGTTCCCAAAACACGCACAGTCAACGTTCAACCGTCAACATGGCTTATACTTGTTCTGAGTGTGAACGCACGTTCACCAGACATGATGCGACACCAGAACACTTTTCATCCACACTTCGAGAAGTCCGTTGAGGCGGATGTTGATACAGAGAATGCTGAGAGTGTATCGACTGATACCGAAACAGAAATTGCTGACAGTCTGTCTACTGATACGGAGAGCTTGATCTCAGATACTCAGCCTACATCCCAGGCAAGTGAGGCAGAACCTACCTCTTGGGATCGTATTGTGACAGCAGCGATCAATACTCACGCTGCAGCGATCGAGGACGCGGGACAGGATAACTTACAACAGGCGTACAGCCAAATGCGCCCCTGCATCAGGAAAACAGCATGGCGATCTATGAACAGTATACCTTACTGCCGCTTGAAAGGAAAGGCGACCCCACGCACAGGTCCATCGTGAAGATCAAGCGTCACTTGGAAGAGAATATGGGGCTGCCACCCACCGAGGCCCTGGAAAATGCGATCAGAATACGCAAACAACTGTTTCAGGACATGGTGCCAGAACAATATCCAGGCCTGCCCCAAGACGATTAGAACAAACGGATGAGAGCGAACATGACCGAAGATGGGACTTTCTTAAGGGCGGCTTATGATGGGGCAAGGGCAGCCGAGAATACATCTAACGGGCAAGAACGAATATAAAAGATACACCGCCAAATGGCGGTCTCTGATTGGAGAAGAATCTTCTTGAATTGTAAACATACCCAACGCGGCTCCCCCAGCGTGGGTATGATGTAACATTGGGGAGAATAAACTATATGAAAATTTGTTGTTGTTGTTGTTGTTGTCTCATCTGTCATACATGTTGTTGTTTTTCTCTGATCAGTCTATATCATGGCGCAAAGACGTTATGCTAGGGCGTTAAGGCCGACGTTGACGGGCGTCACTGCATTTCAAATGAATTAGTGACAATTCCATGAAAATCAGAGCTTTTGAGCTAATTCACCAGAGCGTTGAAGCTTTGAGCTTGGCGTTGGCGGGCGTTGCTACAAGATGCCACTTCACACGAGACATTCGGACCAAGGATGGTCCATTTCTACCCCAAAACACCTTCCTTCACACCCCTAAAATGTCCACTTTGGCTACTACGCCTACTGATGACGTCACCGATGACGTCACAGACTCAGTGACCATCCTTCATATCGGGGTCTACACCCCGAGAGCTACAAAATGACACCCCACACGACGCATTCGGAGCAATACTGGTCCATCTCTACACCAAACACCTTCCTTCACTTCCCCAAAATGGCCACTTTACATACTACACCCAATTGCGTATGCGCAGATTGACGCGACTTGCACATCCCATGTGGACCACTAGTGGGCCATATCGGCCCCTACATGTATATTTCCATACTACGGCCTGCCTGCGCAAGCGCAGAATGAGGATATTTCTACCCCACATCGACACAGTCGGATGCTCCCTCACGTGTGCTTCACATTGATACATCACTTGACTCCATCGGACCAATAGTGGCCCACCTAAACCCCAAAACGTCTATTTCCATTCCCTTTTCCCACAATTCCCTGTCTGGGCATGCGCAGAATGTTGAACACGGACGACACACTAGCCCAGTCAGATGCTCCTTCACGACTGCTTTACATTGATACCTCATACGACTCCATCGGCCCGTCAGGGGCTCACCTAGATACCAAAACGTCTATTTCCATACACTTTGTATACTGCGCGTGCGCAGAATGACATCAGTTCCACGTCGCACCCACCCCGTCGGATGCTCCTTCACGAATGCTTCACACTGATACCTCATTCGACTCCATAGGACCAAAACTGGCCCACCTAAACCCCAAAACGTCTATTTCCATTCCCTTTTCCCATAATTCCCTGTCTGCACATGCGCAGAATGTTGAACACGGACGACACGCTAGTCCAGGTAGGTGCTCCTTCATGACTGCTTTACATTGATACCTCATACGACTCCATCCGCCCATTAGGAGCTCACCTAGACCCCAAAACGTCTATTTCCATACCCTTGGTCTACTGCGTATGCGCAGAATGTCAACAACGGCCGAGACACTAATCCAAGCGGATGCCCCCTCACATATGCTTCACATTGATACCTCACTCGACCTAATCGGACCATTAGTGCCCACCTAGATCCCAAAACATCCATTTCCATACCCTTTTCCCACAATTCCCTGTCTGCGCATGCGCAGAATGTTGACAACTGCCGAGACACTATCCCAGACGGATCCCCCGTCACATATGCTTCACATTGGTACTTCATACGACTCCATCGGCCCATTAGGGGCTCCCATATATCCCAAAACGTCTATTTCCATACACTTTGTCTACTGCGCATGCGCAGAATGACGATATTTCTACCCCGCATCCAGCCCAGCGAATGCCCCCGTCAGATATGCTTCACATTGGTACCTCATACGACTTCATTTTCCCATTAGGGGCTCCCCTAGATCCCAAAACGTCTATTTCCAAACCCTTTGTCTACTGCGCATGCGCAAAATGACAATAATTCAACTCCACACCAGCCCATCAGATGTGCCTTCACAAATGCTTCACATTGATACCTCATACGACCCAATCGGACCATGCAGCGTATTTGAAGTCTGGGGACTACTTTTTCTCCGCGGAGGCAGACCGCATCACGGCCAGACATGACCGCATCATCGCGGACGAATTCAAGGTCAAAGAACTATATAAAACTTGGCACCCAGCCAATGCTGATGCAATCCATAACCACAACGTCACCTGTCGCCACCAAGAATTACCTCCCTGGAAAAGGGGAGTCTATTCTCGTTGGCCCTACTACTCACGCTATTTATACTGATTTTTTCTAAAGGTTTTGACTCCGTTATTCACCAGTTGTTAATTCATAAACTTAAAGCTTTCGGTATCGCAGGGAGTCTTATTAACTGGCTAACTTCTTATCTTTTTGGAAAGAAGCAGAGGGTTTCAATTAACGGTGTGTTTTCAAATTGGTGTTCAGTCCCTTCTGGTGTTTTCCAGGGGTCAATTTTAGGTCCCACTTTGTTGTTATTATATATTAACGACCTTCCCACCATTCTAAGATTTTCCAAATGTTTACTATTTGCTGATGATGACAAATTCTTTAAATCTATAGAAAGGGAAGAAGACTGTGTTTTACTACAGAGTGATATTGATCCGGTATGTGAATGGTGTAAAACTTGGAAACTGACATTGAATATCGCAAAATGTTCAGTTATGAACTTCACGACAAAAAGGGTAAAGACTGACTTTATGTATAGGATGTATGACGAGTGCTTGAGATGTGTGAAAGAGGTAAAAAACTTAGGTGTGATTTTATCCGAAAATCTTTCTTTTAAAGCCCACATAGAAAAGATTGTCAGTAAGTCTAAACAAATGTTACGTTTTATACGAAGAAATTGTAAATCTTTCTCTGGTAAATCTGGAATTGAATCACTTTATATATCTCTAGTCAGAAGCAAATTAGACTACGCGTGTGAGGTTTGGTCCCCACGTCAGAAATTTTTAATTAATCGCATCGAAACAGTACAGAGAAAATTTTCAACTTCTTCTGTTTGAAATGTTTTATTCCATATTCCGGGGACAATTATTTATCAGCTAAGAAACACGACGAATGTTCACGTACCATGATGTAGGACAACTAGATTCGGGCTTCATTATATTAAGTACTCTAGAGCCACTTTATGGAACTCCCTTGATTCATCTATAAAAGGAGCACTGACACTGAAGGAATTCAGAATTCTAATTAGTAAATGGGACGGTGAAACTTGCAGATGCACTTTCTGCAATGACCATTAACAAAGCTGATGACAATGCCACTCATACGTTTTTATTTTAACTTATTTTATATGACTGATTTGTGTATATTATCTCTATTTTACAATATTTTAATGGTGTCTTATTGTTCTGTCGGTGAATAGCTCATATTTTGAGCTAATGTTCTCTGTATGTAAACACATCCGACTTTAAATAAAATTTATCTTATCCTATCTTATCAATATGTAAACGTTTTAGCCTTCCTTCATTGAAAAATCGACGGAAGTACTTTGATCTTATGTTTTTATATCGATGTGTCCACAGCTATTTTAACTCCAATTATCTTACGAATAAAATATTTTACCATGTACCTTCACGTACTTCAAGACAGTAGAAGACATTTTATCCCCCAGCATCTCGTATTTTAATTAGGAGCAATCATGTTCTTTTACGCTCACAACGCTCTTACACCTCTTTACATTCGCATAGATATTTTTAGCTGTTTACCTTTTTTTAAATATACAGAAATACACTTTTCTAATCTATGCAGAACCATTTTAATATACCTTTACATATAATTCTATGTCAAGTAATGATTTAATCCGAAATATACACTTTTATGTAGAATATTATACTCAGTGCCTAATTTATATACTCTTTATAATTATATGTTAAATATTGTGATCTTAATTTATTATCCGTTATACTTAAATACTAAATGTTGTGATTTTGTCTTATTCATTGTTATATGTACATACTTTGTTATCGTCTCTGTAACTGGATCCCGTGGATCTGTAGAGATTAATGTTAAATAAACAAAATAAACAAATAAACAAAGTCTGGGCTGTATATTATTGAGTAGATTAGTCAGTATCAATATAGAGCCCTTTAAGTCCTTGTACAACATCAACACTTCAATTGCTTTCTCAAGACTATAATTATAGAAGTTTGCTCTTTATCTATGTCCCCTAGCTTATAACACACTGTTCATTGTATCTTAGATCATGGGTAGACTGACTTATACAGCTGTTTATAGCATAATGATTCAGTTTACTAATAGTTTTCACACTGTACAGACGGTGACAGTTCAGTTACGGTTTATTTCCTGCCTACCCAACGCAGGGGCGTCACTAGGGGGTCGTCAGGTGCGAACGACCCCCCCTTGGACGCGCCAAAAAAAAAAACAGAAGAAAAAGCAAAAAAACAAAACAAAACAAAAACAGAGAAAACGAAAATAAAAACAAAACAAAAAAAGCAAAAGGGAAAAGAGAGAAATAAAAAATGCCGCCCACTTTTGATTTAGTGGGAAGGGGGGGGGGGCGAATATCTTTGGGCCCCCCACTTTTCAGCATCCCTAACTGACCATGTCCCAACATAAAAATTACAGATAGAGTGCCAGGACGTGCAGTGGGGGATTACAGGCCTGTTATGTTGGTGTCAAACCAGGAAGTCAAATGGAGTCCGGCATATTCTTCAATATCGATGCGGGTTTTTGCGAAACAAATGTGAAAATAGAATCATAAATCTATATACATTGTGTTCAGATTTGTTTCCGATAAATCGCATCTCCGGCAACCGGAGACCCCGGAGCTTTCGGGACCTAGGCGGCCCCTGGACCCTAGGCGGACCTGGACCCTCGCCTGTCAGGTTGTGCGAATAGCTCATTTTAGCTTTGTGTAAATGAATGCCTCTCATATTGGTTCTAATGTTCCAGGAGTTCATCGCCTTTTTATGTGTTTTTTTTAATGTGTTAAATATAACTAGAAAGTCAAATGGATTCGCGGGCATGAAGTATGATTTTTTTTTCAATATCGATGAGTGCTTATATATGCGAAACATACGTGAAAATAGAACCATAAATCGGCATATATGATGTTCGAATTTATTTCTGGGAAAACGCTTAGAACACATCTCTGGAGATCTGGAACTTCGGAGCTTCCGGTGGCTAAGCGGCCCATAAACCCTCGCCTGTTGGTCTGTGAAGATTTTCTTGTTTTATCTTTGCGTGAATGAATCGTGTCGGTAGGCATATTGGTTTCCCTCCCAAGAACTAAAATTCATCGTTTTGTATGTTTTAAATATAAATAGAACGTCAAATGGATGCAGGCATGAGGTGCGATGTTTTCAATATCGATGCATGCTTATAAGTGCGAAAAATCGTGTAAATAGAATCGTAAATTTGCATGCAGTATGATCAGTTTTATTTCCGGGAAAACGTTCAGAACGCATCTCCGGCAATCTAGGACCTCGGAGCTCCCGGGGCATAGGCGGCCCCTGGACCCCCGCCTGTTGGGCTGTGATAGTGGGCCCCCCACTTTCAATTACGTTCCGGCGACACTGGGTTAGCCTGTGAGGTATATCGGCCCAAAGCATTATTATTGTGTTTTCAAGATGACAAGTCTGAAGAGAATAAAATATAATACTGATATTTGACAAATGATGTGTTAGTTTAATTGTTGGAAATCGCTCATAATGCATCTCATGCCATCGAAGGTAAAAACACCTGTATAATATAACCCTAAATCTGCATACATTATGTTCAGATTTAATTGCGGGAAAACGCTTAGAACGCATCTCCGGCGATCTAGGACCCCGGAGCTTCCGGTGGCTAAGCGGCCCGTAAACCCTCGCCTGTTGGTCTGTGAAGATTTTCTTGTTTTATCTTTGCGTGAATGAATCGTGTCGGTAGGCATATTGGTTTCCCTCCCAAGAACTAAAAGTCATCGTTTTGTATGTTTTAAATATAAATAGAACGTCAAATGGATGCAGGCATGAGGTGCGATGTTTTCAATATCGATGCATGCTTATAAGTGCGAAAAATCGTGTAAATAGAATCGTAAATTTGCATGCAGTATGATCAGTTTTATTTCCGGGAAAACGTTCAGAACGCATCTCCGGCAATCTAGGACCTCGGAGCTTCCGGGGCATAGGCGGCCCCTGGACCCCCGCCTGTTGGGCTGTGATAGTGGGCCCCCCACTTTCAATTACGTTCCGGCGATACTGGGTTAGCCTGTGAGGTTTATCGGCCCAAAGCATTATTATTGTGTTTTCAAGATGACAAGTCTGAAGAGAATAAAATATAATACTGATATTTGACAAATGATGTGTTAGTTTAATTGTTGGAAATCGCTCATAATGCATCTCATGCCATCGAAGGTAAAAAAACCTCTATAATATAACCCTAAATCTGCATACATTATGTTCAGATTTAATTGCGGGAAAACGCTTAGAACGCATCCCCGGCGATCTAGGACCCCGGAGCTTCCGGTGGCTAAGCGGCCCGTAAACCCTCGCGTGTTGGTCTGTGAAGATTTTCTTGTTTTATCTTTGCGTGAATGAATCGTATCGGTAGGCATATTGGTTTCCCTCCCAAGAACTAAAAGTCATCGTTTTGTATGTTTTAAATATAAATAGAACGTCAAATGGATGCAGGCATGAGGTGCGATGTTTTCAATATCGATGCATGCTTATAAGTGCGAAAAATCGTGTAAATAGAATCGTAAATTTGCATGCAGTATGATCAGTTTTATTTCCGGGAAAACGTTCAGAACGCATCTCCGGCAATCTAGGACCTCGGAGCTTCCGGGGCATAGGCGGCCCCTGGACCCCCGCCTGTTGGGCTGTGATAGTGGGCCCCACACTTTCAATGACGTTCCGGCGACACTGGGTTAGCCTGTGAGGTATATCGGCCCAAAGCATTATTATTGTGTTTTCAAGATGACAAGTCTGAAGAGAATAAAATATAATACTGATATTTGACAAATGATGTGTTAGTTTAATTGTTGGAAATCGCTCAGAATGCATCTCATGCCATCTAAGGTCAAAACACCTCTATAATATAACCCTACATCTGCATACATTATGTTCAGATTTAATTCCGGGAAAACGCTTAGAACGCATCTCTGGGGATCTAGGACCCCGGAGCTTCCGGGGCCTACGCGGCCCCTGGACCCTCGCCTAAAGTGCTATGATAGTCGACCCCCCCCCTTGAAAAATCCTAGCGACGCCCATGCAACCTGAATATTTTTCTGTTGTTTCTAGTTCTAGATTGGTGGGTGCTTTTATCAGGCTACATGCAGGTTACCATTCTAAAAATAGCGTATATGTAATATAGTACACACACCTATAGAGTAATTCTGCTCATTTCTACAGTGTATAAATTCAGTTTAATCAGTTCTCCATATTTTACTGTATAATAAATATTCATGATTTACATACATGTATTATGTACATCCTCAGTTGGTTTTGAAGTACCTTCTTTCTTATACTCCGCGCATATTACCACAATATTTGCTGTATACACACGTCCAATGATATACAATGTAGCCTCCTAATACCCCAAATAATACATCCTTAATACTGTACTTTTGTACTTCTATGTTTTTCCTTGCATGAGCTATAAATTTGGCATACATTATCAATCTTCCGACGGCGCATGCTTGGTTTCACAACTTTCCGACTTGGTTTCGGATGCTTATTTTGCTGCAATGTAATATCTACCGCGCGAGTCGTGGTTCGTTGGATAGTTTCCATGGCCCAAAATCAAGTAGCCTAGGCTATGAAATCACGTGACTGAAGGCCAAATCACGTGACTGAAGACCACGAAATCACGTGACTAATGCTTTTAAGCATGATTACGTCTAGTTAGGATGCAAATTTGCGCTAATTAGTGTTAAATCAGTATTACTGGTTACGGGTTAGGGTTAGGTTTAGGGTTTTGGGGTTAGGGTTAGGGTTAGGTTTGTGTTAGCTATATTAAACGAGAGATCCTGAAGGATCTTGGCGCCCACCATTGTCCGATAATTGTAAGCTAATGACTAGAGGATCTTTTTGTCCATTGTTACTAAGAACAAACGATTGATTTGTAATTTTGTTTACAGAATTTCGAACCTGAGCGAAAAGGATCAGAAAAGGCCACTGAAAAACACCAAGATATAATCTAAGTTTCAGGAGTTTCAAGATTTCAAGAAACTGTACTTATGTCGGTTGTTATAATACAAGAGAAATGAGCAAAGTTAGTCTGAAAGTACATGTATGGAGGATTCTTTGCCTTTGTTTCGTAGTATTTTTTTATAATTATTTTCTTGCACGTGTCATCATTGGGTACTGGAAGCGAAGACCAATCTCTTTGACACTTTGGCATGAGCTATGAAACATACTTAAGATTTTATAATTAAGAACGAATGCTAATTCTGTTCTGTTTATATGCAGTAGTCTACAAGAGTCACGTCCCTTCATGTAGCCGACCCGCCGGCAGACGAAAGGGTGGAGCAGTTCACTTGCTACTGCATGGACTAAAGAAAGCTGATTTAAAATTTGAAGAAATACATTTTAATTCCGAATTATTTGAACTCCTTGCTATGGAAGGTGAAGGTATGGATATTCTCTATAGTCAATATATAGAATATGCCCCACCGTTTGATCCGCCGACTCTTGTGATGTAACGTTACAACTCGAGAATACCGAATTCATTTGAAGCGTAACTTGGATTCTCGAATCGGACCAAAAAAGGTATCTTGCACTACTAGGCCCCTTGTGGGACCTGTGTACCAAATTTCAGAAAGATCAATGAAATATTTCCTGAGAATTCACGGTAACAATATTTCAAGGGGAAATTCAAGATATTTGGCCATATTGGATTTTGGATTCGGACCCAAAAAGATATCTTGCACAACTAGACCATAAGGGGAACCTTTGTACCAACTTTGAGAAAGATCCATGAAGTACTTCCTGGGAAATCACGATAACAAATTTGCATGGGAAAATCCAAGATGGCCGCCTGTTGGCCATATTGAATTTTCGAATCGGACCAGAAAAGGTATCTTGCACAACTAGACGACAAGGTGAACCTGTGTACCACATTTAACAAAGATCCATGCAGTAGTTCCTGAGAAATCGCAATAACAAAGTTTCATGGGGAAATCCAAGATGGCCGCCTGATGGACATATTGGATTTTGGAATCGATCCAGAAAAGGTATCTTGCACAATTGAACCTGTGTATCAAATTTGACAAAGATCCAGGCAGTACTTCCTGAGAAATCATGATAAAAAAATGTCATGGGGAAGTCTAAGATGGCTGCCTGGTGACCATATTGGATTTTCGATTCGGACCGAAAAAGGCATCTTGCATATCGATTGCGTACCTGTGTACCAAAATTGAGAAAGATCCATGCAGTTGTTCCTGGGAAATGACAAAGTTTCATGGGGAAATCCAAGATGGCTGCCTGGTGGCCATACTGGATTTTCAAATCGTACCAGGAAAGGTATCTTGCACAACTAGATCCCAAGGAGAACCTGTTTACGAAATTTGCCACCTGGTGGCCATATTGGATTTTCGAATCAGACCAAAAAAGGTTTCTTGCACAACTAGACCCCAAGGGGAACCTGTGTACCAAATTTGAGAAAGATCCATGCAGTAGTTCCTGAGAAATCAAGATAAGGTTTCATGGGGAAATCCAAGATGGCTGCCTGGTGGCCATATTGGATTTTCGAATCGAACCAAAAAAGGTTTCATGCACAACTAGACCCCAAGGGGAACCTGTGTACCAAATTTGAGAAAGATCCATGCTGAAGTTCCTGAGAAATCGCGATAACAAGGTTTCATGGGGAAATTAAAGATGGCTGCCTGGTGGCCATATTGGATTTTGGAATCGGCCCAAAAAAGGTTTGTTGCACAACTAGACCCCAAGGGGAACCTGTGTAGCAAATTTGAGAATGATCCATCCAGTAGTTCATGAGAAATCGTGATAACAAGGTTTCATGGGGAGATCCAAGATGGCTGCCTGGTGGCCATATTGGATTTTCGAATCAGACCAAAAAAGGTATCTGCACAACCAGGCCCCAAGGGGAACCTGTGTACCAAATTTGAGAAAGATCCATGCAGTAGTTCCTGAGAAATCACGATAACAAGGTTACATGGGGAAATCCAAGATGGCTGCCTGGTGGCCATATTGGATTTTCGAATCGGACCAGAAAAGGTATCTTGCACAACTAGACCCCAAGGGGAACCTGTGTACCAAATTCGAGAAAGATCCATGCAGTAGTTCCTGAGAAATCGCGATAACAAGGTTTCATGGGGAAATCCAAGATGGCTGCCTGGTGGCCATATTGGATTTTCGAATCGGACCAAAAAAGGTTTCTTGCACAACTACACCCCAAGGGGAACCTGTGTACCAAATTTGAGAAAGATCCATGCAGTAGTTCCTGAGAAATCGCGATAACAAGGTTTCATGGGGAAATCCAAGATGGCTGCCTGGTGGCCATATTGGATTTTCGAATCGGACCAAAAAAAGGTTTCTTGCACAACTAGACCCCAAGGGGAACCTGCGTAACAAATTTGAGAAAGATCCATGCAGTAGTTCCTGAGAAATCGTGATAACAAGGTTTCATGGGGAAATCCAAAATGGCTGCCTGGTGGACATATTGGATTTCGGAATCAGACCAAAAAGGTTTCTTGCACAACTAGACTCCAAGGGGAACCTGTGTACCAAATTTGAGAAAGATCCATGCAGTAGTTCCTGAGAAATCGCGATAACAAGGTTTCATGGGGAAATTCAAGATGGCTGCCTGGCGGCCATATTGGATTTTGAAATCGGAACAAAAAAGGTGTCTTGCACAACTAGACCCCAAGGGGAACCTTTGTAGCAAATTTGAGAAAGATCCATCCAGTAGTTCATGAGAAATCGCGATAACAAGGTTTCATGGAGAAATCCAAGATGGCCGCCTGGTGGCCATATTGGATTTTCGAATCGGAACAAAAAAGGTTTCTTGCACAACTAGATCCCAAGGGGAACCTGTGTACCAAATTTGAGAAAGATCCATGCAGTAGTTCCCGAGAAATCGCGATAACAAGGTTTCATGGGGAATCCAAGATGGCTGCCTGGCGGCCATATTGGATTTTCGAATCGGACCAAAAAGGTTTCTTGCACAACTAGACCCCAAGGGGAACCTGTGTACCAAATTTGAGAAAGATCCATGCAGTAGTTCCTGAGAAATCGCGATAACAAGGTTTCATGGGGAAATTCAAGATGGCCGCCTGGTGGCCATATTGGATTTTGGAATCGGACCAAAAAAGATTTCTTGCACAACTAGACCCCAAGGGGAACCTGTGTACCAAATTTGAGAAAGATCCATGCAGTAGTTCCTGAGAAATCGCGATAACAAGAATTGTTTACGGACGGACGGACTGACGGACGGACTGACTGACTGACGGACGACGGACGACGGACCACGGACGAAAAGTGATTTGAACAGCCCACCATCTGGTGATGGTGGGCTAAAAAAATCCAACGGTTGCTTTCAGCTGCTTCCGTGGCTCAGGGGTAAGATGTCTGACTATGGAGCAAAGAATGGCGGGTTCGATTCTGGGGTCTTCCAACTGCATAATGGGTTAGTATTTCAGAGTCAAAAATGGAGGTAATTATCTAACTAGATGTTCAAACCTGTATCTATTGTTATAGAAGGCGGAACCAATTTCTGATCTGTAAGCTTAGTGCCACATTTTCCACATTCAGTTTATTAGTACCGGTACGTCATGTATAACGAATTCACAAACCTTGATGATTTACATTATTTTCGTTATTCTTACTAAGATAGTGTTGTCTCAAAATATCACTATCTCAAACTCCCAAAATAACACTATCGTACACTAAATTACACTATCTTACTGAGATAGTGTATCGAAGTGTTTTCTTTTGGCCGGGATGGGGGTGCTCATCTTTTTTACTGGTCTAAACAGGGTGGTGTTTACTTTTTTGCCAACTTAAAGGTGTGAGGGGGACACTTGTTGTGCCTCAAGCGTTTTTGGAGGTGGGGGTCACTAAGTCAAACTACATGTAGCTAACTTGTTACTACCATATATACTGAAGAACTTGTATCGCATATATGCATGTCCTCCAGATCACAAGGTTAAGCTTATTATTTGTCACCAAATGCTTGTTGCCCTCAAACGTTTTTTCATCTACCAGGGCCCTATCCAATTACCCCCAAGTCCGAGGGGTTCTCAGTGCTTTGCACGATTCATGTTCACACTTCATTACAGTTAGAAACCAACGTATCGGTATTATGATTACACACTGTTACACAGAGTATGGTGAGATTGATTCAAGTTGATTTTTTGTTGTTATGATTATGATATGTACAGTGTACAAATACCTGTACCTGTCATTTTACATGCTTTGAATTACTGGATATTCCAGCCCATTTACACCCAGTTTCGATGTTAACTTCACACACAAGAGCCCCAGTCAAGGAGATAATTGAACGCGAACACTCGGATACTTAGATATTATACAGCCCAGGTGTATATAGTGCTTTGTGGGATTATATGAACAGGGTAAATCTCTCAACTTTCACTTACCTGACTGCAATGTGTGTCCTAATTATGGGGCCCTAACCAAGATGCAATACCATACGTCGTGTGCGAACCTGCGTGATGTCGAGAGCCGAAAATGAAAGTGAATGGCAGAGAAACCTTACGTTCTACAGTTTTAAGATTAAAACGTGTATATGGGAATTTAATTTGACAATCACAATTCCAATGATAGAAGTCTGCCAGTCACACAAAATTAGACTTTTTACCTAACACGTGGTAATGACGAAAATTTGTCACCGGGTAATGCTTTTTTTGGCCAGCTGCATCGGCAAGGCCACCGGAAGCCGCTGAGATGGGCTAGATTAGGGTCGGCTATGGGAGGAGATTATTATTACATTACGAAATGTCGGCGTAGATAGCAACAGCAATTTTTGTTGAATGAACTCCAGTCAAAAACCAATGCCTAGCCACAGCAAAACTCATTTGGCATAACCTATCTGCGTAACCTATTTGGATATGCGGTTCCGAAATCGGGGAACAAACTACCTAGGGTCAATTTCACATAACCTATTTTTAGGATAAGTAAAGTTTTCAGATTTTAGGGCCTGTGATTGGGTAGTAAATTTATTCATTTGCCATTGCTATACCCATATATACGAATGTGTTATTTGGCGGATGTAAAAGCATAATTGTGACAAAAAAAATCAGTATGCATTAGTCATTTTTGTGTTCCCGGGTTATTTACCCGACAACTCGAGTGTGAAAAGAAAAAGAAAGAAATAAATGCCAAACTAACAGATATTGACAAAATTATAGTGGTATATATTTGTCTGTTTTTTTCATGAACATTCCATGAAAATATGCGATAAACTGGTAGATTTCTCAGCCAGAACCAGATTATTCTTTTCAAACTGCTGATCGCACGTGGAACAAGCGGCTTGACTCAATCTAGCCGAGAACTCACTTTAGCTACGAAAACTGACCTCTGGCTTAGTGTATTTATGGTAGTGGAAACGGAAACGTCGCACCTATTTGTTTAATTTCTTATTTGTTCTACTTTTTGTGTTTTGTACTCTGTTCCAAATGGGATGCTCAGTACATAAGAATCTTATCTTATCATGCGCACAATTAATTTTCGGCGGAACCAATCTCGCATTCATCTATTTCCGTATTGGCGGAAATTAGCCCAGTTGTTGAGTTCTGGGGATAGATTGCTATTATTGTCCTCCGCCACGAAGTGGTGGGAGGACTTGGAAATGGTAGCCGTCCGTCCTTCCGTCCGTCCTTCAGTCCGTCCGTCCGTCCCACATCTTGTGAACGCGATATCTTGAGAACAATTCGACCAATCGACTTCAAACTTGAGAAGGTGCTTCACATCAGTTAGACGGCCATTGGTATTGATTTTCACTGAGGTACGTAACCCAAGATGGCCGCCATCGACCATATTGGATTCTGTCCGTCCCACATCTTGTGAACGCGATATCTCAAGAACAATTCGACCAATCGACTTCAAACTTGATAAGGTGGTTCACATCAGTTAGACGGCCATTGGTATTGATTTCCACTGAAGTACGTAATCCAAGATGGCCGCCATCGACCATATTGGATTCTGTTCGTCCCACACCTTGTGAACGCGATATCTCGAGAACAATTCCACCAATCAACTTCAAGCTTGGGAAGGTTCTTCACATCAGTCAGACGGCCATTGGTATTGATTTTCACTGAGGTACGTAATCCAAGATGGCTGTCACTGACCATATTGGATTCCATCCGTCCCAGATCTTGTGAACGCGATATCTCGAGAACAATTCAACCAATTGACTTCAAACTTGGGAAGGTTCTTCACATCAATTAGACGGTCATTGGTATTGATTTTCACTGAGGTACGTAATCCAATATGGCTGCCATTGACCATATTGGATTCTGTCCATCCCACATCTTGTGAACGCGATATCTCGACAACAGTTTGACCAATCCACTTCAAACTTGAGAATGTGCTTCGCATCGGTTAAACCTCCTCAAATTGTCTCAACCATTCCAGATGAACGTCTCTTTCCACATACACATATCAACTTTCCAAGTTATATTTAAGGAGATATTGGAAGCGTATATGCTGTATGCTCTCAAACAGGCTACTTGGCGGAGGACCTGCTAGCTACTCAGCTTGTTCAACTAAACATAGAAATACTTTTGTATAATTTGAATGAATCATGTTCTTATGGTTAAAATTAACTGAATTTCACAATAAAATGCGACCGGATCCCTCGATTGTCAAAGGCACTATTTCGTAGCCGCCCCTCTGCTTGATCGTCATACGCTCCCCACCGGTGAGGATGTGTGCATTCTATGTGAGAGGCTCGTTCCGCCAATACGGAAATAGGCAGACGTGAGATTGGCGCTTTCTGTTTCTGTATGTATAAATTGGATGTATTGAAAACCTTACGCTGATTGGTTGACATACTCAATTGCACATAAGGGAATGGGGACATTTTAGCCAATCATGAGAAGCGTCTCTTTAGAACAGCTATAACAAAAAGAATTCCACAGTCAGCCTGGCGGACTAGCGATTGACAAATTCTGAAGTACTCCAGCAGGATAGGTGGTATTAAAGTCATCTGTCCTTTTTATGATCAGTGATTGTTGTTCATTAATATAACACAGATCTTTATTAGATTTTGTATTATTTCTGTCTGGGTGGGAGATAGCATTTGACAACTCTGTACCATACAATTTTACAACAGCGCTGCCAAAGTTCACAGTGACATGTCCATTTAGGCCTTGGTCTCCCAGTCCAATTATCCTCCACGTGAATCTTTCTACTGTGTGATTTTCTCATTCAGCTCAGCTGTCGTGACATGTTTCAATATCTGACGCATAACCATAAAATTTGGATAGCAAAATCGTTCACACAAAAAAGGTGGACATGTTGTCATGTTCATGATGTTGGTAATTATCTGCGAGGGAAGGTTTGAATATCTCCAAATTGACATATTTCACATATATTATAATTCAGGATGTTTGATTCATTATCATGCAACACCAACCAATATTTGAAAAAAATAACAATTTAAAGACGTTTGCGAACTTTGTCAATTTCTGGTACACAAAATCTCACCTTTTGACAAAAAAAAGTCTCAAAATTAATTTTAAATAGAATTTTAGGACCATCAGCATGACACAAGGATGTCCTTATTGTCATTAATTTCAAAATATCCAGTTTGGACAAAAAGTGTTTTCCACATTAACTATATGGCAAGATGATACGATCAATAATAGTTGGCAGAATTTGATACCTTGGAAATTAATTGGGCAAAATTTCTCCTCCCCTGGCACTTCTAAGTTCATACTTTTTGGATGACCCCTTACTCTGCCATACAGGTTTAGCTGAGACAATAGGACAAGAAATCATTCATCACCGTAACGCTTCGTCTGGTACCAGTTCCATTCTCAGATGCTCTCAGACTGCATCATTAGAGGGGTCCACCACCCCCCCCCCACCCACACCATTTCTGTTGGACCCTATAACTTTTGTCAGTGACCCTGGAGCTTCATTTCTTAAGAAAAACACTGCAATATCTTTTTAATTTGATATTTTGCATTAAACCAGGGTCTGTATAATACATTATTATACGGTCCTTGCTTAAACAAAATGTGTTTCTGTGGATTCATTCTATGTGTTTTATATTGAACCATTTTATTGCGAATATTTGCATTTGAAAACTTCCTTCCACCAAAATTTGGGGGAAATCCTTGACTGGCCACCCAACACGATTCTTTAAAGCGGCATCACAACATCAGAGTGAAATAAAAAATAAATAAAAATGAATGAAAATGTTGCGGTAACACTAAAGTCTTGCAAAATATGGAAGTTAAATAATGCATAGAATCTAGTTTTATTTTGTGAATCCTATCATTGGAAGACCATGTCATTTTAAAGCAACTGAATATTTGTGTACATAAGGCAGAACCCTCCAAAGCCTTAAGGCTCTAGTTTCAGTTTTAGCTCACTTTTCAGGTGATCCACAATATCGGGAAGAAATCCAGTCCCACTTTTCGTGAAATTACTGTAGTCAAATAATGTCCTGGAACTTGGGAGTTTGATGAAACCACTGTCCCGTAAAGATTCATATGCTGTCGCAGACTTACTCTGCAAATGCAAGCACCAGTTGGTCATAGGGTGCCATCTCATTGTTCGAGCATCCTTCTGTTTGACGTATTTCATCTCTTCATCCCAGAACAAACGCTGGTATGATGATGGGTCAGGAAAAGCAGTTTAAATTTCTTCATTTTTTTAAGTCATGATGGAGGTCAGGTCAGCAGCGGTGAACTCATCAACAGTTTCTGCTGATTTCTTATGGACCGTTTCATCTTATCTACATTTCTTTCCAGTGATATGTTTGAATTCTTCAGTTCTCGACACTTCAAGATAAGTTCTTCTCGTGTCATTGTATTCAGTGGTTTAGTCGAAGACATCAAATTAAGGGTATCTGTCAACGAGTGAGTGGGCTTTTGCGACACTTTCTCCACATCTCTGGATGTCAGTTTCCTTAAAGTCCCACGATATCGACGGCAATTCCCACATCGTGTACCCTCACATAACATGTCGCATCCAATGGCCCGAATTGTCGAATGATAGCGAATTCCACATCCGAATGCACCCATCTCGCCTTCCCGGTAGGCAGCTACCCGTAAGTTGCCGTGTTCAGTTAGGCCTGATCGTTGTGGGACCAAATCCTTGAACTTCTCATCTGGGTTCCCAACACAAACAGAATACCCATTCAACTTGGAGGTCAGTTTGCACACGTCAGAGACAGTATCGAAATATTTGGGCAAACCAAGCCATATATCGTGATCAGGACTTATCTCCATGTTGTGAACAAGAAGACGAGCAGTAAAGTTAGAATTGATGCTTATACTCATTTTCACAGTAGAAATGTCTTCTGTATAGTGCTGCACCAATCGAATGCCATGGCAGGAAGAAATCAGGTCAAATCCAGGCAGTGGGTCTTCTTTGAGTTGAGATCGAAGAAGATAGAATTTCTGCTTCACGAGTGACTGGTGCAGAAAGTCAACCTCTATGGTACTGGGGTCATACTGGATAGGCAGAATATTATCCAGGATTAAAAAGAATTCATCCGCTGTATGACCATCTTGATCGCTGAGTTGAGTTGTGGAGCATACAGTCTGCTGATCTTCAACATCAAAGAACCATCGACAGCTTTCGTCAACTTCTATCGTGTGTCCTGTAGATTTCTGACCACAGTATGTATAGTCTGTCATGGGAGCCCCCATATCGGCCAATTTTTTCTTTGATCTCCAGTTGTCATGCTTCCGGCGCTGTCCAATAGAACGCCGACTTTTTTTAGGCATGATGACTGCCTGAAATAAAAAAAAATCAACTGTACAAGTTACATTGTTGAATCAAAAATGTGACCGGACAGATTTTGTTACAGGTGGTCAAGCCTCAATGGAGCTACAATAGCTCAATCATCATTAAGCTCTTCAAAAACAAGAGGATTTGAGATTTTCAATTATCTTTGGACATTAGGTATAGATGCATTTCACTGATTAAATTTGACAAATGAAAGATTTCTCGGAATATATTTATTCGCACATTTTGTTGTTAAATAGATTGAGCTATTGTAGCTCGACTGAGCCAAACCGAGCTGTGTAGCTCCAATGAGGTTGCTAAATGTGTAGGTTATGTTGTTCCAATATGTGAAGGTCAAGTGAGTGAGTAGTATTTAACGTCGTTTTCAACATTGTATCAGTCATATCACGACGGTGGCTACATGTGCCAGAACACGAGAGTGTCCACAGTTCCTATTATTCTTGACACTGATCAGCCCAGCCAGTACAGCACCCGGTCACCCATCCAAGTATTGACCGAGATCAATGCTGCTGAACTTCGGTGATCCGACGAGAGCCGGTGTGCCCAACGTGATGCGCCGTACCCTATGAAGGTCAATATGTCCCAGGTCATAATATGGAACTGAATTTGAATTTGGAAAATTTCGATACCAAATTTTGAGGTTGATTACATTCATCACACATATGATACTGGGAAATCTAACTGTATGCGGTCTTGATTTTTATGGGGTATTCAAATTTTACAGCAGACCAGTAAAATGGTTTTAATACTGATGAACTCAGAATGACAGAATCATCATGAATGCACATATACAGTGTATGTAGTTGAAAAAGATATAGCTTGTAAAGTGGTAATATACATGTACAAATATGTATGTTCACCGGGTTTTTTTTTGGCAATTTCTTATCTTCTTTGTATTCTATCTGTGACAAATATAATACCCAACATAATACTATATCGGTCTCCAAATATATGTATTGTAGATTGCCACAAAGTATTCACAAAATGTCACTATTCATATATATTTACTGAGCATATTAGAACAGTCATTTGAGAATATTTTGGATGGAATGTATTCTGCCAGGGGTGACATCTATCATCTTACAACAACATTATGCCAAATAATGTGTACCGGTACTATGAAAAAATTGAATTCCATTTTAATACTGACCTGCGGATGTCACCAGCTTAAGGTTAGCACCAAGTATGTGCTGTTTTAATTGTTCTTTAGGCTCAAGCGCAACTGAAAACAATATGACAAAGGATAACATATACATTAATAATTTATATAAGTGGCCTGATCTGAGGAGATGATAAATAAACAACAACAGCAAGAGTGTATGAACAAAAAAAGAATTAATCTAATCTGGGAAATCTAACCATGGACCAAAAAAGCAGCTGCTGGAAAGTATTAAAGTATTAAATAAGCTACATTCATTCAATTACTGTTTGAGTGGCAGCCTCATTCTAATAACAAGAAGCATAGACAATTTCGAATTTTAACTGCGCCGGTGGAGGCAGGGCGTCAGTACACGCAGGGACAAAAGCGTTCGCTTCGCTGCGAGTCCCTCCCTGTTTCTCTGTCCAATGCTGGGCGAATACGCATGCTTGTCAACTAGGCCCCGTTAACGTGAACGCCAGTCCACTCAATTTAGGCCAAGATTGGTGACCAAAAAAAGTTCCTTTATGGCTTAACGAAACTAGTTCATGGAGAAAAAAAATGACCCAAAAGAGTAGTTCAATCACAAAAACGTACAAGAATTATGAGATTTGTTCAGAATTCTAGACATTTGGCATTTTCACGATTTTCACGAGCAATTATTTACGAAAAACGAAAATGGAAAATTTAAACATTTTGCGTATTGTCAATGACATGCTTTCATATTTTGTAAAAGTTAGCACAGATAACTTCAAAGATTGAGATAGATGAGAAGAATGATCACAAAGATTGAAAGAATTAGTTTTCCTTTCCGCTCCGTCCGCTCAGTAACTTATCGGCAGCGCAGAGCGATCGAAAGTTGTCATGAAAATATGCATCTTTTCGAAGAAAATCCCTCAAAAGTTTCTTCTCTCGAAATATTACCTGTCTCGATGAAATAATCTGATGTCAACTGCTGCAGAAGAACGTTTATAAAGCTGGTAAAATCTGGAATGAATTCGTGACGAAAATTAGGCGATGCGAAGAAGTTTAAAACAATGGCGGTATATAATGTCTCGCAATGCTTTTTCCTAACGGATTTTCTGTGACCGTTCACCCCAAGATGGAGTCTTTGGGTTGTCTTGCCAACATACTGTTGACCACACTTCTTACAGGAACTTAAATAAAGGAAACTACAGTTTTAGTAGGAGAACTAAGATCAACATACGAGTTAACAGAATATGAGTTACTGGTTAACGCGGAACTAAATGAAGCTGAAGTATTAAAGAGTGGGCACGTGAGAGATGCACGGTGTCCACACTTAGAAATCTTGAAATTATTGCATGCAGAATTCGATGCTAAACAATCATCAAGCGCAATATTACAAGGTTTGATGTCGTAACCTTGCTTTGCTGTCAGAAATATATCTGTCATTTGGATTGAAAAAGGTCTTAGTTCATTTCGAACTGCTAGAGACTAGGCCGAGGAACACCAAGGTTTCTCGAATCTAATATACGAGTTGTCAGAGCATTTCCATCATGGCTCTGTAGATTTGCATCTAATACCGCACATGCCGGTGCTAGGGGCCGTATGGTCATATCATCCAAGTTGCCACATGAACAGGTACAATGAATGCGTACCTGAGATACAACACATATCACGAATCGTTAGATTCTTGGTATGTGCTTTAGAATAGGTTAACCGGAAGACTATACTGTGAATTTATGTAGCTCTGTCAGCATGTCGGCACCTCTTCAAACTTCCCTTATGTGTTGTAATTACAATTATTTTCTTTTATTACTTTTATTATGAGCGTAGGGATGTGCAGAAGCCCGGCCTCGAGGACAACTTGTCCACCAGCAGAATCCAGGCATACACGGGTATAAATTAAAAGCGGCATTCATAATTCAGCCGTCGTCCATTAAAGAATATCTGCGTCCATAATCCAAAGACCTATTCCTTATTACCTATAACAGAATTAGCACCAAATTCGAAAGGACAATCATAGTATACATACAGATAGGCTGGTTTCCTGCAAGAGAGAAACGGTCAACAGTGTTCAATGATGCCGACAAGACATCATGATGTTCCAAAAATACAAAATCCGTATCTCTGATCAGTATTCTTAATCCATAATAATCGTTGTAAAGTCGTCATATAGAGAATGGTGTATCTCAGTCACGCTTTGACTGTGACTGTTCAGATGAACACCATGAGGTTCATACGGCCCCTAGCCCGGGTTAAGCGGAATTAGACAAGTTACGAAACGTAACGTCAAAGATCTTGCACGCCAGGCTCGTATTTTGCTATCAGCATGCGATATGTATCGCCAAATTTGAGAAACTTTGAGAGGAGGCGCTTGTTAGAATAGCCCTGTTTATAAGTTTCTGCAACAATGTTTTGTGACGTTGATTATAATCGTCACATAGCAAATGCTACTAGGCGATATATGTATACGTCGTATGCAGGTCCCACTGGAATATTACTATCCAGAAAGAGATAGTTTACGATGTCGAAATTGTAATCATCTCTTTTGTCATCAAGTCGACGAGAATGCCCGCTTCATTTTTATAGAGATATAGATCTAAATATGATGTGTCTGTAGGGCTATCTGTAGTTTCCTTCAAATAAGGTGAAGATGGATATATATCCTTCACTTCGTCATTTATATAGCGATTATCCACAGCGACAAGATCGTGTATATGGCGTTTGGTGAATGGGAAAGAACGGGCTTTGAATGGATCGGTTTTTGGAAGCGCCTGCATATGGTCATATTCATAAGAGAACAGATACAGGTCAGCCAGCAGGGGTGCACAATTAGTACCCATTGGAATACCTATATGCTGCTGATATATTGTGTTGCCAAATTTCACATAGCTATTTTTAATGAGAAATTCAACCAACTCTATAAACAAAGAAACATCCCATGAATGATATCTCTTGTATGTAGTAGAGCTAAATAATGCTTTATGGCTACGGACATTAATATATCTATGATTAGTTTTCTTGAACACAGATGTGATTGTTAAATACATCTTCCAGAGTAAATGCAGTTTGGGAGCAAGTAGACGTATTTGATGATGATTTGTCTACACTGAATTCTTTAACCGGCATAACCAAATTACATAATGTTACATGACAATCTGAAATGTCGGGCAAGTATAATGAATACTCAACCGCAACTGTTTTCTTATATCTATTCGACACGGTTGAAGCATTTCTTCGAAGTACGTTTCAACATCGCTCTACTCATGGAAAATCGAGCTTGTAGCTCTGTTGTATCCTATGTTGAGTGTCTAAATATATGACACTACACAGGCTTTATTTAAGGTGTTAGCGAACCGAGTATTGTTGTTGTTGCAGAGTATTGTGGAAACTGTTAAAAGCAGTATGAAGAAAATGGCATTGTATGTGCAGTGCATTTTAGATCCTGGACATGTGTAAATGTTAAATATTGACCGCACAAGCCTATGACCGAATACTACAGTGAAAACATTAAAATTAGGCTGTGTCACTTTTGGCCAATCCAAATTATATGGAATAAGCTCGTGCAAAATACAGAAACAGAAAGCTTATCATACAAATCCTTTTTAGGCGAATAACTGACAATGAATTTTAAACAATTTCCCTAATTTAACTTGTTAGTTGGTATATTAAAATAAATTTGGGAAATTGTTTAAATATAATTGCCAACTATTCCGTTGAAAATGAATAGCCCTTACCAATATTTGTATGATAATCTATCATTTTACTGTATATTATGCAGGAGTTTTTCTTCTAAATTTCGTGTAATTTTTATTGACCAAAATAGACATGGCCTATAATTTTAATGTTTTCAAATATTGTTGGGCTTAGAAGCCTGAACCTCGGTATTTAACATTTACACGTCCAGAAACCTCCAGTTTAACACTGCAAGTCAAGAAATGCACTGCACGTACTAATTCTTTTTCTTCGGCATACACGTATCAGCAATTTTCAAAAATACGCTGTAACAACAACAACAACAACAACAACAACAGGCAGTTCACTAATTTATTGTTGTTATCTGTAAACCCATTGTAAAGGCCGTTGGGTATAACTGATGCTACAAGAAAAAGCCGGCTATATCGAGTTCTAGTACCGTGTCAATATTTGATCGATTGCTTTCTCCTGGTCATTCAATGCGCCACTGTGTATAACAACGTGTGTATGACGTGCTAATATTCTACTACCGTAACCCGACATTTCACATTGATCTTATCGAGAGTTTATTTAAACTTTGGTCAGTACACACTTCTCCCAATAACCTTAAAAATACTCTTATTGTGGATGTAACTGTCTATGTATACTCCTGTTTTACTACCGAATTCCAGCAATTAACATTGGCCGCTGCCAGTGGGAAGGTAGTATAACACGAGTATGTATCTGTCTATATATATACTCGTGTTTTACTACCGAATTCCAGCAATTAACATTGGCCGCTGCCAGTGGGACGGTGAGTGAGTGAGTGAATAGAATTTTACGTCGCTTTCAACAATATTTCAGCTATATCACGACGAACCAACTAATTAACATTGGCCGCTGCCAGTGGGACGGTAGTATAACATGAGTATATATAGACAGTTGTGCATCTGTCTATATATATACTCGTGTTTTACTATCGAATTCCGCTAATTAACATTGGCCGCTGCCAGTGGGACGGTAGTATAACACGAGTATATATAGGCAATTGTGCATCCGTCTATATATATACTCGTGCTTTACTACCGAAATCCGCTTTTTAACATTGGCCGCTGCCAGTGGGATGGTAGTATAACACGAGTATGTATAGACAGTTGTGCATCTGTCTATATATATACTCGTGCTTTACTACCGAATTCCAGCAATTAACATAGGCTGCTGCCAGTGGGACGGTAGTATAACATGAGTATATATAGACAGTTGTGGATCTAACGGTCTATATATGCATTCGTGTTTTACTATCGAATTCCGCTAATTAACATTGGCCGCTGCCAGTGGGAAAGTAGCATAACACGAGTATGTATAGACAGTTGTGCATCTGTCTATATATATACTCGTGCTTTACTACCGAAATCCGCTTTTTAACATTGGCCGCTGCCAGTGGGACGGTAGTATAACACGAGTATGTATAGACAGTTGTGCATCTGTCTATATATATACTCGTGCTTTACTACCGAAATCCGCTTTTTAACATTGGCCGCTGCCAGTGGGACGGTAGTATAACATGAGTATATATAGGCAATTGTGCATCTGTCTATATATATACTCGTGCTTTACTACCGAATTCCGCTAATTAACATTGGCCGCTGCCAGTGGGACGGTAGTATAACACGAGTATATATAGGCAATTGTGCATCTGTCTATATATATACTCGTGCTTTACTACCGAAATCCGCTTTTTAACATTGGCCGCTGCCAGTGGGAAAGTAGCATAACACGAGTATGTATAGACAGTTGTGCATCTGTCTATATATAATCGTGCTTTACTACCGAATTCTGCTAATTAACATTGGCCGCTGCCAGTGGGACGGTAGTATAACACGAGTATATATAGACAGTTGTGGATCTAACTGTCTATATATGCACTCGTGTTTTACAACCGAATTCCGCTAATTAACATTGGCCGCTGCCAGTGGGACGGTAGTAAAACATGAGTATATATAGACAGTTAGATCGATCTGACTGTCTATTTTTACTCGTGTTATACTACCGTCCCAATGGCAGCGGCCAATGTTAAAAAAAAGCGGATTTCGGTAGTAAAGCACAAGTATATATAGACAGTTAGATCCACAAATAGAGTATTTATAAGGTTATTAGGAGAAGTGTGTACATGACCAAAGTTTAAATAAACTCTCGATAAGATCAATGTGAAATGTCGGGTTACGGTAGTAGAATATTAGCGCGTCATACACACTTTGTTATCCACAGTGGCGCATTGAATGACCAGGAGAAAGCAATCGATCAAATTTTGACACGGTAGTAGAACACGATATAGCCAAAAAGCCCCATGTTCAGTTCAGTTCAGTTGTTGTAGTTTCCTCCAATTCCTGGAGAACCGTACCATAGATACGTTAAATGATGAATATTTTTAGTAATCTAAGCACCATTAGTAGCATTAGTTGGAAGCACATGAATATGGTTTTTACCCCATCAAGCTCACTGTTCATCGATCATCCTGTTTCGGTTTTCGTGTAGTGCATAGCACAGTCCCCTGGTAATGGATTCTATTTCAGATTTTGTTTCGTCTTTCAGATTTACTATTATGCTCAGGCTGGAGTGCGTACAGTCCAGAACGACTTGCAGGAGCAGTTCGTCCTGATGCATGATGTACTCAGTCGTGACAGTGCCACAGTCTTTCTCGAGTTTCATGGAGATTTTCCTTAAGAATGGTTTCCTCATCTCACTGCGCTTCTCGCATTTCAGTAGGAAATGGAGTCGGTTTTCCACTCCCTGTCTGCACAGTGGGCACAAGCTATTGTCGTATTGGTTGAATTTTGCCCGTAGCGTCTGGACACGGTAAACCCCAGAGACGAGTTTTACTTTTACCACTGCCTTGGTAACAGATGCTTTGTTCAGTCCTGCATTTTGCCATATGGGGTGAGAGGATCCCGGAGTTAGATTTCTGGTTTCTAGGTAGCGGATCGAGTTCTTTTTGTCAGCAGCAAGATGAATCAGCTCCTTCCAATGCTGGTGTACTCTGGTTTTAACCATCTGTTTCCATCTTCTTTTGGTAGGTGGGTTCTCTAGTAGCTGGAAGGGTGACGGCAGATCGTATTTCATTAGTAGCTTGGCTGCATGAATAAACCAGCTGTTGGATTTTAAATCTTTAATTGCCAGCTGTCTAATGGCTATAGTGCGTTCAGTGGAATCTGCACGGACAGCATTCATAAAGCAGCTAAGTATCCTTTTGTCCAGCTCAGCTTCGACTGGGAGCTCGCCAATGAGGGAATAGACGGCTTCATCAGCTGTATTGTCTGGCAGATGTTGGATCTGTTTCAGAACTTTTTTATGGTGTAGGGTAAGATTTGTGACATCTTGTTTAGTTAAACGGAGAACATCTAATCCATATAGAAGCCTTGGGAGGACGTATATATTCCACATCTTGACTGCTACCATAGGGTTGATCCCATTGAGACCATGGAGCCCGGCTCCCATGAGGCTGTATGTTGTTCGTCTTGCAGATTGGATTCGGTCTTGGATGACATCATCAAGGAAGTTTGTAGATGTTGAGCTTCTCGAGATACCGATGTGTTTATAGGTTTCTGTGACATCGAGTACATCTGATCCAAGGGTCCAGTTACCAGTTTCCTTCCATGCTTCCGCGGTTATCGGGGAGTTGAAGACCATGACTTTACTTTTACTTTTACTGAATTCATACCTTTCTCTTTCTGCGTAACGGTCTTGCAAATTAAGAAGAACCTGTAGTCCAGCAGGGTTCCTGGATAAGTACAGGATGTCATCTGCACAAGCTGGGGCACTTATATCTACAGCGCCGATATGCAAGCCACGGCTGGAACTTTGGGCAGTGTTCAGTAATGGATTCAGGAATGACTTGTATGCCGTTGGTGACCATATTCCACCTTGTCGGACACCTTGGAGTTCGTTAAACCTTGCAGAACATTCACCCTTCCATTTAACACAGGAGGACAGGCCTTGGTACCAGTTATACATGAATGTCCAGTGTGATCCAGTGATTCCATCTCTGTAGAGCTTTCTTAGCATGGAATTATGCCACACCACATCAAACGCTTTGGTCGTGTCAAGGAATGCTGCATATACTGGGGTCTTGGTATCTCTTGCTTCAGCCAGTACCTCTGTTAGAAGCAAAGCAGCGTTTGTGGGGGAGGTGCCTTTAGTAAATCCTCTTTGAAGCGGATTTTGTACCTTGAGCAGCTTTTCTGTGTGAATTCCAAGATGAATCTTCTCCACGATCTTGCCGACGATGCTGGTGATGGTGATGCGTCGGTAGGAGTTTGGGTCGTTTATTGGTTTGCCTTGCTTTTTGTACACTGGGGTGATCTGTCCTTGCTTAAACTGTATGGGGATATATCCTGTATGTAGGATCTTGTTTGTCAGATTGGTCAGGATGGGTACGATGAGTTGTCTCGCATACTTCACATGCTCTACCGAGACGCCATTTTTGTCTGCAGCTTTGCCGTTGTTTAGGCTTTGAATAGCTGATACGACCTGGTCTTCCGTTACAACAAGTGTATCTGTCGGGCGGTCTAATGGATTGCAAATGTCGGCAATGGCACAGACGTTGAGGTCCACTTCGTTTTTGTATCTGTCATCAAAAATACTTTTGGACTGGGGGATTGCTAGGTTCTTGAAGTAAGAGGCCCATCCACCCCGGATTTCATCATCTGTGGAGAGGTGAAGGTCGTCGATGAACATAGTTGACATGGATTGGCTTCCAGATTTACGTTGTTTATGGAATAGCTTCATGTCAGCAGAGTACGACTCCATGATCTGATGATAGTCCTTATTTCTCTGCATAGCGGTTTCTTGGCGTTGTATGGATCGGAGTTCTTTTTTGAGCAACTTACACCTCTCCCAGTGCATGTTTCCATGGTCTTTTGGTCGACCATTCTGCTTCCATTCCCAAAAGGCTTCCTTGTTCTTTTTGCATGCAATGGTTAGTTCAGGGGACCAATGTCTCTTTTTACGTACCCCGTTTTGCTGTGGGATACATGCTTCAGCTGCTACTGTCAGAGCATTGTTTAGTTCTGCAATGATTAATTCGATGGGAGTTTCACTGGTGTTAAGTTTCTCCAACAGACTTGTGCAGTTATGGCTGTACATGGTTTTGTCTATTTTATCCCAACGAACTCTTTTACCTGAATTTGCACTTAAGGTCACTTCTTGCGCTGGGTCACCTCCGTGTGAGATCAAGAGTGTCAAAATACCGCTGACTGGGTCATGTGTTGAGGTATTTAGGGCTTCGTTTGAGTGAACGACGATGTTGCGAACTAATGTCGGCTCCGAATGAAGGATGTAGTCAATTTTGCTCCTGTCTCTGTCGTTGTTGTGATGATAAGTGAATTCATCGGGATATGGCTGTGGTAGAGTGATGTTGAGATCTGTGCACCAGTTCATGAGCATCCGGTCACGAGGAATGGGATGTAGTCTACAAAATGAAGCATTAAAATCTCCAAGTATCACAAATCTTGAGTTGGGGCTGGTGTATTTGATGATAATTTCTCGCATTTCATCTAGAATGCCAAAGTATTGCTCATCTGCATCCTTACTTCCTCTGCAGGGCATGTATGCATTGATGATGTAGACACATATATCCACGCTCTTCAGTTTTATTGCACAGATGCGGTCACTGCCATCATGAATGGGGTCAATAAATTTATCAAAGATTTTTTTCCATATGATTGCTGTTCCTCCAAACCCCCGAGGTCGCTGGAGGGGAGAAATTGGATCGTCTTCATCTACGCTCTTTATTATAGTATTGCATCCATACTTTTCAGCAAATTCTTGGATTTTGTTTTTCTCGAAATCAAAGATCCAGTGTTCTTGGAGGGCTAGTATGTCAGTGTTCCGTAGAAGTTCGGCAATATGTACCCTGCTGGAGTTGAAATTCTCTGTGTTGTGAGTAGTGATGGTAATCTTGCATTTTGGAACATCAGAGCTGTCTGCTGTGGATGATGGCTTGCTGATTGGTTCTGGATTGGGTTTACTATATATGGAAGATTCTGTAATGGGGTTTGGCCGAGAAGTCCCTGCTGTCGCAGTTTCGCACTGGTTTGGGGTCGTCCCTGATGGCGCTTGTGCTTCTTCCATGGTGGCTTGGCATTGCAGTGGACTTTGTCTAAAAAAGACTGCTTTTGGGCGACGCTATTGGTTTGTGCCAGGACTACCGGTGGTTGAGGTGTCTGGTGTGCGATTTCGGTTCTCTCACTGGCCTCTAGTTTCTCAATTCTTGATTTTAAACTGTCCATTTCAAGATGTTGCAGGCGCCTCTCAATATTTAGTAGACGTTCAGGGCTGAGTGAGTTACCTTGGTTATTCATCGGTGCTATCGAGGTCGTTGGTATTGTTGCAGTTTGTGTGGGGTGTATTTCATCATCATCTACATGAGGAGTTGACTGGGAATTGGCTGGGTTAGGGTCTTGGCTGATAGATGGCATGAGGAGGAGTTTTGTTCTTAAATCATTATTGATTTTCTCCGGGTCTTTTATTCTTGATTCCTGGTCAATAATTAGGGCTTTAAAGTGGGCATGCTGTCGTGATAGGTAAGACAATTCAAGTTCACGCTTTTTCAGGTCGGTTTCCCATTTCTTTAATTCTTTCTCTTTGGTCTTCAGCTGTTTTTCTTTATTGTCGAGTGACTGGATTCTACTTTCTTGAGCTAATTGTTCAGGATTAAGGTTACTGGTATTGGGACGACAGGGCCTGGTGACCGTTTGAACAGTCAGGACAGGTGGGATGGTCTGAGCAGGAGTCTGTTGGATAGTTGTATCAGGGGGATGTGACTGACACATAGTTGTCTCATCTCTACGTCTTGTTTCATCTGTGGCACTAAGTAGAGCGTGGGTGTGTGGGTTAGCATTATCTGTGTTCATAGGTACCTGTAGGATCTTCAGCTGAACATTCCGTTGAATCTCCAGCTGGTCTCTACATTTTCCTGTGATTGTAGTTGTCATGGCCGGTTTAAATATTGATGTACGCTGGGATGAAGGTTCAGGTATACTGGGTGTAACATAGTTTATATGCTGCAATGTGCCCATCTCAGAGGATGGTTGAGCATTTGTTGTTGTTGCACAGGTAAAATATTGTCCACATAGTGTGCCGGTATCTCGGCCTTGGGAACTAGGGTTGTCACAGTTAGTCGGCATGATTACCCGAGAGGCAACTGTCTCGCCTTTGGATTTTTCTTCATCAGTAGTAGGTATGGTGTAGGCCTGCTGGTTAGCACTATCTAGGTTTGAAGGTCGGTTCATCAGCTGGATGCTCTGTCGAGTCTCCAGCTGGTCACTATGTATTTCAGTGGGGCCGAGTGCCTGTGTACACTGGGGCGAGAGTTGGGGTATACTAGAGGAAATAGAGTTTGTATGCTGTATTACTGGTATGCTTACTTCTGGAATCTGATGAACATTTGTTGTTGTTGCAGAGGCAGGGTATTGCCCACAGATTGTACTTACGTCCTGGACTTGAGAGCAGGAATCGTCAAAGTTGGTTGGCCTGGTTACCTGTACAGTGGGTTCATCACTGGATCGAGTTTCAGCTGTAGCAATGGACATGTTTGATAATTGATTCACACAGATCTGGTTTACAGGTGGGGTCTTCAGCTGGACACTCCGTTGAGTCTTCAGCTGGCCTTTTCGTTTCCCTATGGTGGTGGTGGTTTTCAAGTTCTGCAAAAGACTGTTACACTGATTACGTATGGTATCATTGAGAGATACGAGGTCAAGATCACAGCTGTCTATGAGGTCTATGATGCCATTAAGGTCATTCTGCATGAAAGTTTCTACTTCTTTTCCATTAATCAGGATTCTGCTTGTTGTCAGATAAATATTTAATCTGTAGATTTGTATTTGGTTATCATACACAATGAGGGATTCCTCTACTAGCAGGTTCTGTCTATCTTGCTTCGGCTTGATGTCCAGATTTGTACTGTACTTGTCAATCAGGAAGCGCTTAGTTGCGCGCCGGAAGGCTTCAAATGCAGCTGTCGATAGTTCTAGTATGACGTTATCAGATTTCCTGTACACTCTGAAGTCAGGCCTATTTGTATTATTGAGTTTCTTGCCTATTGCCTTGGTTGGATTCAGATTATAATCTGTAGTATTCTTGGACGGTGCTTTCTTAGCTCGTAGCGGCCTACTTGATGACGTAGCGGCACAAGCCATGGTCTAATTTGATGAATGTTCACGTTTAAATTTCTTGATCGATGATTTTATTGAGCGAGGGGGTTTTTCTTTCAAATAGCGATGACAGGAAGTACACCGAATAAAGAATACACAGTTCTGGACTCTTGCATTAAGACAACACGTGGGGTACTTATTTTCGTCTATGAACACATGCAGGATAAAAACAAAGTTCTTGAAGTGAAGGTTAAAAGCACTGGAGAAGAGTTGGCAGGTTAATTAAAAGTACATTCACGAATAGACACACGGTACACAAGCACAGTCACAGGGATTAAAACCGCTTACAGCAAGAGGACTTGTCTGTGGGGCGAGAGCGTTCATGCACTCAAGCGGATAGAGGCGAAAGTTTCTAAAATCGAGACGGATTAGTGACACGAGACAAGTTTAAAATCGGGTAAAAAGTCAGCATAAGCCAGTCACATTCAGGCACAGAAAGCACGGGATACAGTTCACAGGAATAGAGCGAATAAAAGGCAAGGATAAAAACATAAAACACATAAAACCAATTCTTGCTTTCCGATTTTCAAGATGGCGGCGTTGTCATGGATTTTCCCGTGAAAGAACAAACAAGGCGGCGGTCAGAGACAGGGGTGTGATATAGAGTGCTAGAATGGTGCTATGGTTGTTAAAACTCGATAAAACTACAACAGTACTACTCTAGGAGAACATTAAAACACTTGTTATGAAGGATACATAGGCGCAGTTCGCTTGATAGTACGATATTGCCGGAGAGAAAGTAAAGTACGTCCGCCTTGTTCGCCGTCCCTTGGTGTTTTAAATATAAATGGTGTTTTATATCATACAAATGCTGTTTGTTCTCTTATGCTTGAGATACTTGGCGGCGGGCGTTGTTCGATCGATGTACTGTCTACCTCATTGGTGCAGAGTAAGACTAAGAAAAACCATATTCCCAAACATTATGTAGGCCGGCAGGGAAAGACATATTGTCAGTGGTAAGGTAGGTAGAAATGATATGTACATTGTAAATAAGAAAAAACATGGTCATGTCATTTACAACCCTTTTCACTAACCCCTTAACTTCGTCTTCGGTGATCTAACGAAAGCCGGTGTGTGCAGTGTCCAACGTGATATGCCGTAAATTGATATTTGAGACTATGCGCCGAAGAGCTTAATTATGTTTGTTCATATATTTTATACACTAACGAGCTATTGTTTTTCAAAATAATTAGTTACTCACTTGTCCCGTTCAGATTGTTGAAGAAACAGAAGAAAACTCAAAGGATTTTCCTGCAACAATCAGCGATCAGCGCGCCACAACAAATTAGACTTGCAAACTATAATCCAATTACTGAACTCCGAAAGGATTCGGAATTTGTTTTTAAGTAACCAGCGGGAAAAACTTTTCAGTTTCTTTTCAGAAGCTTTCGACTATGTTTCATTCAGACCTCCCTTGAAAAGGGATGAAACATTTATTGTATTGGAATGCCATATATATGTAGATTAATACTTTACCGGTATATCTATTCTAACAATATTATGATCGGTACGGCAGCTGAATTTCACAATACACATGACTCATCTAGCAACCGCAAAATTGAACTTGCAAAGTATGGTATCACACAAAAAACGGGAAACATTCATCATTTTGCCACGTTTTCGAATGTTGTGTGTTTCACCAAGTATTTGAGGCGAGAAGTTTCATTAAAACCAATTCACAACAGGCATTAACGTTAATACTTGCGTATATTGAAAACATGCAATCTAACGGTTCTTAACTACAATAAATCAACACACTGGCGATCTAAGGGGAAGCAAGAGGACAGTTATATGTTACAACCCATTGTGACAGCACGGAATATTGGCAAATGACAATGTCTTAACAGAATGACTATAGTAAAACAGGCTGCACGACGCCAATGTAAAATGTTGTTTTCACTAGCAGCACAGGCCCTCAAAACAAGTGTGTTTTTTTTAAGGGGGGGGGGGGCGGTGAGGGGGAGGGGGATGTTTAGGGTGAAGTGTCGAAAAACATAACACCAGGCTTTATATATACAAACACCAAGGTGTGAAATGTACTTTGGGTAAACGAGAAATAAACCGTTTACAGGGGTAAAAGCGTTCGGTGCACGGTGTTTTAAAGTATAACATCGTTCTATTAGCTTTTGATACGTGTTTCAATAACGGTCTGAACGCGTTCGTGTTCGTTTCGTTTGCTTCTTAAACAACGCGTTTATATCTCGCAAATGCGTTCGATCATCTGTATGTTCATTTATCTTTCGTTTGGCTTGAACAACGACTCCCGAACGCGTTTATGAACGCGTTTGCAAACGCGTTTAAACATCTGTATATTTCGTTTCGGTTGAAACGGTTCGGCGACTGAGTGTTGACCAAATTACAACACATATAAGGGAAGTGGGAAGAGGTATCAAGATACTGAGCCCCATGACTTCACAGTATAGTCTACTGGTTAACCTAATCAAAAGTACATACTATCTCAGTTCGCTTTTATTGTACCTGCCCATGTTGCAACTTGAATGACACGGCCCCTAGCACCGGCATAAGCGGTATTAGATACACATCTATAGAGCTATGAAGGAAATGCTCTGACAACTCATATATTGACCATATACTCGTACACTGGGGATTGGGTGAGCTGTATCGTCGTCAGATGAAAACGACAGCAATTAACACAAAAGACTCGTCTTCAAACCTATCTGGCCTGGACTTTTTCGGACCTATCCTGGCCTGGGGGTGGAGGCGAAATCCGCCTCCCCCCTCCCCCAACAAATTATTTTTCTTACACCTTGAGCTAGTGGGCTGAAACTTACCACACTATACCCTTGGCTCAAGCTCTACCAGAAAATGGGGAAAAAAGTCCAAGATGACCGCTTTGATGACGTCATTTTTAAAACGGCATTTTTGGGGTCGATTTTTTGTTTTTTCGCGATTTTTTTTATTTATGCAATTTCTCCACAAAAACTGCATGATAAATTAGTAAATATTATTGTCCTGTGAAATAAAATAGTTTTTGCCCACTTTTCATCGCGAAAACCCCCAGAAATTTTGAAGAAATATGATAAAAAAACCCACCTATTTTGGTATCCAGGAGGGTTATGCAAATAGACTCAAAATGACCCCAATATGATAAACTATAAAGTCCAGGCGTTTCAGCTCTCCATTTTCTGTCGTTCTGGATATTGCCCAGAAGTGGGGGGGCATTTCGACCCAGCATAAATCATAAACTTCCCGCAATACCAACATATATGGAAGACCAGAAGGTCTGTACAGAAGGCAGACCTCGGGGACGAATATTCGACCAACAGAATCTCGCCATATACAGGTAACATATAGCTGTTAATAATTAGGTTGTTCAAGATGGATTGAAAAGGACAAACATCCACTGGATTTTAAAAGAGAACTATGGTGTAGAAACATGTGAACGATCTGTTCGCCCAGTTTGAAGAAATGGCTGGAGGAGGACGTTGTCCGGAGTTCAAAGAAAATCGAAACCAATAAAACTTTCAAGATCCGTTGAAGATATGGTTGATTTTTTTTATGCAGGACGATGATGAACAGCGGCTGATATTTCCGCAAAACTGAAAGAACACACCTAGGGTTGTCGGTTTGTAAACCCAGTGTAAATAATATTCGGCCAAGTTAGGGTGGAGATGCCAGCACACAAAACATTGTTAGCTCATCAGACACCGAAATATGGACAAACGACTGAAGTGGTGTTGTACTGTGTACTGTCGTTTTCACTGGTGAAACCTCCATGTCAAGGTTCATGCTCCACGTAAGAATCACGAGACAATGGGTACAATGGCCAAGTCTGGAGACAACAAAGTGTCTAGACTTTGCAGGTTTCAAATGTGAACGACGAAAGTATGATGACAAATAGGAGAGGAAGCATCTGGCTTATTGTTCTGGTAGATAGGCATTTGGCTTGTCCCCAAATGAAGTATAATCCGAGACATTAGATAAACAGGGAATGGATTTAAAATAAAGTGACAAAACGAATTCAACTTTGTCTGGAAAAGCATAAAAGACAAATAGTCAATTGATTCAATCACCAATTTATTCAACAATGACTTGTTTTCTGTCAGACTTGCATTGCCCACAGCACGGACTAAAGCACATAGATGTTATCCCCTGATACACCTTCTCCCATCAAAGCCCCAATGATTTTAGCAGAAACTAGACTTTAACTGAAACAATCCCCCTCTCTGTGACACTATGCAGCTAAACCACAATTCACGAGCTTGGAAATGGTGGATGTTTCACCAGCTCAGCCGATACAGCATGGTTTTAAGTTACTGTTGAAGAGGCTGTTGGAACACACGCAAACTTTGGCAGATTGACCTGGAAGACCACAGCCACAAAGATGGTGATGATGAGTTCATGTTATATCATAATATACAGTGTGTAACCTTCGAAAAATAGGTTGTCAACTGGGATAGGCTTCTAGTCAGTCACCAATTGCACAAGTATTATGAATTTGGAAAGCCTATTTTCACTCCTTTAAAAATTATTGCTAATGCTTAATTTCAGCTTGATAAAACCGGTGAAGGTGAGTCATCTTCATTAGGCCACTGATCCATCACCAGCTGCATATGTGATATGACAAGAAAGATGGACAGACAGACAGACAAGACAGATAGACAGGCACAGAGAAACAGATAAACGGACACACAGATGACATGGGCAATTCAGTTCCATTTGAGGCATCACTACATATTATCTTTAAAGTCTAAATATTCTGTCAAAATGCAATAGAACACACCATTTTACTTAAATTAAATATAAAAATTTCCCAGATGAGACGTGCCATATCCATATTGAAAAAAGAGCATTAACCGAGTGATAATTTGGGATTTTACTCATTAGCAAAATTGGCCAGAATGCACCTCCAGGCATGCGAAAGCCCAGGACTTCACAGCCACTTGAGATTAAAGGAATGTAGTTGGGATAGCCATACCAATGAACAAGATCAAATTATTATATCAGTATTGGGGAGAGAAGTAGCACTGCTTCTGAAAAGAAAATGCTTACTTTGTTGATACAAGCAGTCTACAAGCCCCTTTATCTAAAGTGCATTATGCAATAAGTCAACCACTTCAGATGTTATTATCTGAATGGTCAACATACAGGCATACAATATGCAAGCTTGCAAGGTAAAGGGGAATATCAGTGTTACATTCCTTGCAATTCTCAAAACGGTATGACATCAGACTGATGGCAGCTTATATTCTCTGACTGCATTTTAGTTAAGTGTGTAAGCCAGGTCTGATGGAACCTAGATTTAGATATAGTTAGCTGCCAATAGCACCATTGCTACATATATGCCAGTGCTATCAGCACCAACGTCCTTTCAATTCATCTTTAAACCTAATGTTAATCAAACTCTGAATTGTGAAAAAGAATGGATAATGAAATATAAATGAAGCTTTGTGTTGTTGGCCTGCACAATCCGTATGGGAGGTAGCCATAAAACTAAAATTTTCAAAAGAAAAATTAATAAAAATTTTATCCTTGGAAATCCTTGGTCTGTCTAACAAGATCACAATAATAAACTTCACGAATAGCCAATAAATTGTGCTATATAAGTTTACTGCCTATGGTGCTAGCCGATGATGAACAAATATCACGAAACTACATGATGAAGCAAAATTCCCAGATCTGACCTGGACTTAGGTCATGAGAATTTCATGTACTAAAAAAAGGACATTGGCTTACAAGGGATGTGAATTACACCACTGGGAATGTTATATTCATGTTAAGCAAACCAGAATTACTTTCGCTGATTAAAGAAAGTAAATGTCCATTTTTGTAAACAAAAACTTATTCTGAGATGCAAAAACGTGCCTCTATGTTTTCGCAAACACCACTAAGATCTTGTCAGTCCTTTGTATATCTTGTAAGATCATTATACCAAAATTTCAAGGAAATCAAACAAGTTGTTTAAAAGATATCATGTTACACAGGTTTACCTGCATTCATATCGCCACCAAGTGATGACCAAATGCCACGAAAAACACGCAGGTGAAATCTAAAGGCCTAGGAAGATGGTACATAGGAGTTCAATGGAAAAAATCGTCTTTTAGACGAAATCGTGAGAGAAAGGTTTCCGTATGCTCTGACTAAAGCGTCACCTTATGGTGAACAGAGGCTATCAAAACACAATCAGACAAATTTCCCCGGCCTATAGAGTTACCACACAAAGTCTGACCCGAAAATATTTAACGGTTTCATAAATATTCACGTTCAAAGTCGTGGCGGCGGCGGATTCGGCGGAGCCGTTTCTCATGGAAACAGAAGAGCAGCCACTATGGAAATGCTCTATTAATGAGCAACTAAAGAACACTATAACAAGTTACTTGGTCATCTATGGAACTTATTTTTATGGAACTAATACAGCGAAGGGTGTTTACGGAATGAGTTCCCTTTCCTCGGGTATGACCCTTCATACCAAAGCAATACGAAAATATATATATGACGATCTTCTGTATGGATTTTCATCATGCATTCTCTCTTATTTTCATGACCAGTGTGAATTATCTCATCTTTTTCCAAAGATACTTAACCCTCATTTATGAAATTTCACAATGAGCATCCGGTTGGACATTCGCCACTGTGATCTATCCATGTTCGGTCCGATGGCATTTCTTTATACAGATAGTCTGACACGCTGATCATCAGTATGTATTTTCATCAGTGAAACTTTCCGCTACACACCGGTGCGGATAAAATCATCAGCTATATGACTTTTGAGTATTGATCTCTATCTATATGACGGCACGAGTTCTCTCGTATCTTTTTAGATTTTTTCTTGGCGCAGATACACGGGCATATTTACCATATGTATGACTTAACATCAGTATGAGTTCTCTGATATCTCGTCAGATGGTGTTTCCGGGCACAGCTATATGCACACAATGGACATTTGTATGGCTTTTCACCAGTATGGGTTCTCTGATGTTTTTTCATATTATTTTCCTGTGTACAGCTATGAGCACACAGTGAGCATTTGTATGGTTTTTCACCAGTATGAGTTCTGTGATGTCTCTTCAGATCATTTGTCCGTGTACAACTACAGACACACAATGAGCATCTGTATGGCTTTTCACCAGTATGAGTTTTCTGATGTTTTTGTAGACTGCTTTTATCGGAGAAGCTGTACGGGCATATGCAACATATGTATGGCTTTTCACCAGTATGAGTTCTCTGATGTCTCTTCAGATCATTATTCTGTGTACAGCTATAAGCACACAATGAACATTTGTATGGCTTTTCACCAGTATGAGTTTTCTGATGTTTCTGCAGACTACTTTTATTGGCGCAGCTATACAGGCATATTGAACATATGTAGGGCTTATCACCAGTATGAGTTCTCTGGTGTCTCTTCAGATTACTTTTCTTTGTACAACTATACGGACATAATGAACATTTGAATGGCTTTTCGCCGGTATGTGTTCTCTCGTGGTCAACGAGGAGGCCTTTCCGAGCAAAGCTATATAGACACAATGGACATTTGTATGATTTTTCACCTGTATGAGTTATCTGATGTTTCTGCAGGTTGCTTTTATCGGCGCAGCTATACGGACAAATTGAACATATGTATGGCTTAACACCCGTATGAGTTCTCTGATGTCTCTGCATATTTTTCGTGCATCTAAACGGACATATGTATTTCTTTTGGTCAGAGCGTTGTCTCTCTTGGTCTGGATTATCACTGATCTGGTCTGCGTTTTGTGTTTCTAGGACATGTTTCAAGGAGATGGTCTTTGGACTGGAACACTTGTTCAGCAAATTATAATTTCTGCACACATTATTGACTCGATACAGGTTCACGGGAAAGGTTTTTCCACCAGAGTTGTATCATCCTCAAGTCTGGTCTGCTCGGTATCAGTGCATGTGCCCAGACACTCCTGGAAGATAAAAACAGTCTAGTTATCATGATTGGACTATCTGACAAGGTCAATGGGTGATGTTTTAAGAATCAAGGGTAGAAGTGGCTATTTAATATGAGCGAGTGGGTGGGTTGAGTACGACTTAACGTCGTTTTCGACTGTTTCACTCATATTACGCCGGTGTCAAAATGTGCCAGGACACGAGAGTGCAAACAGTTCCTTTTATCTTGGACACTGACCAGCCCACCCAGTAAAGTACCCGGAAACCTATCCAATTTTGACCTGGGTTATTTTATATACTTATTTCTGGGATTACTTGTGTTACTAGGCGGGGTGAGTGGGTGTGGTTGTTGAAGAGATACAGTGGATGGGTCAAAATTATAAGAATATGTAACGTGTGCGGGATAGTTTTTCAAAATTGAGATGCGATTCAATTTGCTATATCCTTGTGTAGTGTTGACAAATCATTATGTCACGGTCATATGACCATCTTTTGTCAATATGTGGCCAGATAATGTATATTTACAGCAGTTGTCATCTGTGTTATAGCTGTTGTGTATAACATACACGGGATGCATCTGGTATGACTTACTTGTTTAATCGATTTATGTACAAGGATCTTCTGTAGCGGCTGGTCATTTAACTCGACAACGGGTTTATCTTTTATTGTTATATGGTTGTGTATTCCAGCCTGGATCTTCAATTTCTCCCTCACAGACATATTCTTGGTTCGTTGGCTCCATAATTCGTCCTTCATTACTGATTCGTCCGTTTGGTCAACATTCTCCCGTTTTACTGATACATCTTCCATTCTTCTCCTCATGAAACTAATACGGCCTTGTCCGAAAAGACACAATACCCCTTTTAACAATTATTTTTCTCGCAGCTCGAAACATGTAACACTACGTGGATATTCTGTCAATATTCTATCTATATATGGACAAAAAAATATAGCCAGGCAAATGTTTTCAGTTTCGTCCTGTCAGATGAAGACCCACCAATAAACTAGCTGAGCGCATGCACAACACGGGCACGAGGAAGCGGTTCTTCTCAGGTTTGTGGAAACATTTAGGTCAGCACCATCAGCGGACACCTCGATGCGGTAATTGAGAACAGAATCTTCCCCGTTGAAATGTTGATAATGCATGGTGGAGGTGTTTTAGTACCGACGAGAACAGATCAGTCAAATTGGAAAGCACCAGTTGCACATGTAGTATGAATTGAACATCCTAAAATGTAATCCTTCAAGAGATATCAGCAGTACTAGAATTTGACAATGATAAAATAGATAAATGTCAGTCATTTTCAATAGGCTTCTGCTTCATCGCCAGTGGTGTCTATTATATGAAATTGGAAAGCCTGACAATAATTCTTCAATAGATATTGTGTCAATAATCAAGATGGACAGCCAGACGTACGGGCAATGCCATTTTAAAATGATTTGATGATCTTTGACGTTTTGACGTCATGGAACGGCAGATACAATGTATCTCACAGCTTACATACGCTACATAAGATAACATATACAAACAGCTCGAGTTGCGCATGCGATCAGACAGAAATCGATCGAAATATCCCATCTCGTCTAGAGGCCGGTGTAGAAGACCGGAAGTGATCATTACCCATAAGCCAATTCCACGGTTGCGGTTGCATTCATCACCAGTGACGTAAAGCTACCCTGACATGCGCATTATGCTACAATCCTTTCAAAACCAACTGTTGTTCCATTCACGTATATCTGGTAGAAACGGTGAGACAAGCCAGATATGAAGTGTTTACAAAAATCGACTCACGTAATTAAAAGAGAGACATGCTGTACTGTTCAGACGTTGGTACTGAAGTTGAACCCTATTTGGTGCCCCACCTCAATATTTCCGTTATTGCTAAGGCTAGAGAGCTGAAACTTAGCACACTAAATAGCTGGGTAAAGCTCTGCAAGAAAATGTACATAAAAATCCAAGATGCGCGCTGTGATCACTGTGATGTCATTTTCAAAAAGAGCATTTTTGGACAGAATTTTTGTATTTTTTATTTTTGTTTTTTTTTCTCCTTAAAAACTGCAGGAAAAAATAATAAATAATAATCTGATATATGAAATAAAATAGGTTTTACCCATTTTTCCATACAGAAAAACAAAAATGTTGAAGACATATGACAAAAACCTCAATTTTCTGTTACCCCACATGGCCGCCATTTTGAATTTTTCCCATGATCCCCTGCTCGGTGATCAAATACTCAAACTGTCTTGCAAGGGTAGAACATACCCAAGTTAATATGCAAATATGTATTCACAGCTGAGGGAAAGAATTGTGACACGCTGAAGGAATCAAGACACTGGGCTTGTCAATACATGTCACCTACAGAATCAAAATCCAAATTATTGTGAAAATATCCAGCCTCTGAAAACCCATACAAAAGTTTCATCCAGTCTAGTTTGTCAGAGGCAACGTGTCACTCTTTTACATTTCAAAGACATATTTCCTGAATAGACTGCAGTCAAAGAACTTGATGCAGTCGCTTTGATTTACATGACTATCTGACATATCTGAACAGTATAATGAATACTCGACCCCAAAATACTTTTCGAGATTCCATACACACATTTTTTAAATATTTCCCATTATACGGTAATGCTAAGTAATGTTGTTACGGTAGCCTATCTTTATAAAAATTTGTTGCATTCAACATGGGTGAGGCATCTCTTGGAAATACGTTTCAACATTGCCCTACTCATGGGATCTCGAGCTTTTATCTCTCTTATATTTTATCATTTTGAGTTCCTAAATGGATGACACTAGTACAAAGGCCTTCAGGTGTTAGTGAACCGAATATTGTAGTTGTTACAGAGTATTATGGGAACTGCTGAATGAGTATGAAGAAAATGGCATTGTACGTGCAGGGCATTTAGATCCTGGATATGTGTAAATGTTAAATATTGACCGTGCAAGCCTATATGACCGAATAATACAGTGAAGACATTACAATTAGGCTGTGTCACTGTTGGCCAATCCAAATTTTATAAAAAAAGCTCGTGCAAAATACAGAAAAATAAAGATTATTATACAAATATTGTTATGGGCGAATCCTTTTTAGCCGAATAACTGACAATGAATTTTAAAGGGGAATGTTATCACAATTTAAGAAAGGCTAAAACCGATAAAAAACAGTTCCCAGTGGCCTGCTTTATTTTTTAGAATTTTTTTCAAAATTTTAGCGATGACGCAATATCCTGAAATACGGCTCCAAATTGCCTGATTTTTACCCTCAGTAAATCCGCCCGGCGATTACCCTGTGACGTCACACAGTGAAGCGGCCAGAGTCAAACATGGCGGATAACACAGACAGCGGTACGAGCTCTATTCATTGAAATCTACAGATAAGAGCATACTATGTAGTTACATGTACATGTATTTACGCCTTTATTTTTATATGTGTGTGTTTATTGGCATTGTACGGTTCATTCTTGTTCATTTCTTACGGAACGGACCGATTGTTGTACTGTGGCAGGCCGGCTTATTTACATTGCTTACGTGCTTAATTTTATTATGTCTTTGTCAATTATTGTCAGCGATTTGATGTTAAAACAGGAGCTAATCCATACCTGTGGATAAGTCCTCTCAAATGAAAACAGAGTTTCAATTCCAAAGGAAGCTATTCGATGTTAAAACAATAACTAACTCACCTGTGGAGAAGCCCAGTTTATTTCTTTTGGACACCCTATTGCTGAACGCGCGGCGTTAACCCTTAATTCTCCCTTTTGGACACACTCCCATAAAAAATTGTTTGCTTCACACCTTTCTGTTAATTTCAGTTACTCTTCCAGGTGATCAATTTCAATTTATTTTTCAAAAGAACATACAGTGCATGTGCTCAAATGGAGATACAAAAGGACACCAAATAATCAGGATATGTATATAGCGTTTTAATAACCTGTAATTGGATTTCGGTCCGTTGGTTATTTATTGAATAAATAAATAAATAAATAAATAAGCTGGTGCCAGAAGTGAATTTCCGATATACTGGAATAAGTTGATTAAAAGGCATTGGGTATTAAGTACATTGATTATTACAGTTCAGTTAATAGCTGTAAGACATCCTATGATGTAGGATTCAGGATTGGCTGGTCGATCACCCCGTGGGATTGATCCAAAATTTCAAGAGTGGAAGATTAAATCTATGGTCCACTTCGGTAGAGGGGACCATGGAAGCGGTGTGGGCCAAACCATCCAGGGGTTTTTACAGTGCTTGTCTGCGAGAACGGGTTGTCGCTTGCCGAGTCCACGAGGTCGGTCGTCCCTGTATAACTGACGCACTCCGGCAGATTGAGGGGTTGTTTGTTTTCTCTTTCTGATAAAGATTTATTTGTCTTGATCTTGGGAATAGCATCTTCTTTCAGTATAGGGGGATATCCACACATTCTTGCCATCTCTGTTGTTGAATAGAAATCGTCAGTGAAGTGAGCGGAACAAATGCGAGACCACTTCGTCGGCTTTCCCCACACTATCGTATTTTGCACACATTTCGCCGAATTTCTCCCCGATTTTTCGTCGTTTGGCCACGGGTGCAACTTGAATCTATCTCCATTCGTGTTGCTACACCCTCCAACAACACACCGACGAGGTATGATGCCTTCAAAGTACGAGAATATAGTCGAAAAATCGAAAAATATTGGAGCAGATTTGACTTGTTTACGTATACTGATGTTAATGCTGTGGCGGACTGGTTCATTCTGTGACGTCATGGGTCAAAGGTCATCGCTTTGACAGGCTCGTGGTAGAAACGTGTTTAAATCGCCAAATTTACCGTTTTAAAGTTCGGAGATAGGGGGAAAAACTATATAGTCGATTTCTTACAGTATCAAGGTATATATTAACGTTTACATAGGTCCGATGATAACATTCCCCTTTAAACAATTTCCCTAATTTAACTTGTTAGTTGGTATATTAAAACAAATTTGAGAAATTGTCAACTATTCCGCTGATAATGAATAGCCCTTACCAATATTTGTATGATAATCTATCTTTTTGCTGTATTATGCAGGAGTTTTATATTTCGTGTAATTGTGATTGACCAAAATTGACACGGCCTATAATTTTAATGTTTTCAATTTATTGTTGGGCTTAGAAGCCTGAACCTCAGTATTTAACATTTACACGTCCAGAAACGTCCAGTTTAACACCGCAAGTCAAGAAATGCACTGCAAGTACTACTTCTTTTTCTTATTTCTTTCGCTTATCAGCAATTTCCAAAAATACCGGTACTCTGTAACAACAACAACAGCAACAACAACAACAACAACAACAACAACAACAGGCGGTTCACTAATTTATTGTTGTTGTTATCTGGAAGTTCATTGTAAAGACCGTTGGGTATCTATAACTGATGCTACAAGAAAAAAGCCCGTGCTGTTTGTTCTCTTATGCTTGAGATAATTGGCGGCGGGCGTTGTTCGATCGATTACCTCATTGGTGCAGAGCAAGGCAAAGAAAAATCATATTCCCAAACATTATGTAGGCCGGCAGGGAAAGACATATTGTCAGTGGCAAGTTAGGTAGAAATGATATGTATATTGTAGATAAGAAAAACAAGGTCATGTAATTTACAACCGTTTGTACTAACTCCTTAAGGCCTTTGTTATGGCATCCCTCTTGCAAGCTCACCTTGACAAGCATTTCTTTCCATTTATAGCAGTAATACTAGAATAAATTTGCACAAAATTCCTCGCCCATGTCGAAGTTGTATAATATGACAAGAGACTGTTTTAATTAAAACCTTGCAAAACAGCAAAACACCAAAGATATGATGGATAATTCTCAAAATTTAGAAAATCTCTTTCCTTCAATTCTCCATCTATAGACATTACAAATGTAACAGCATAGTAAAAACACCTACACTGTTCAAATCGAATTCCCCAGCCTTTGTGCTTATGGTACCTGTGGTGAAGAAAGTCCCACTGTTCAGTCACAGACAGGGTTGCAAGGTCTTGCAGGCTAAAGCATATACCCAACTTCACATGCAAATATTCTTCCAAAGCCAAGGAACTGGGAAACACCGAAGGAATCAATCCAGTGGGCTTGTAAATGCAGGTCACCTGTAGAATCCAGATCACAATTTTTATGCAAATATTCAAAGTCCCAAACAGCAGTTTCTGCCAGTCACTATTGTCAGAGGCAGCCTGCCACTCATTTACATTTCAAAGACATGTTTCATGAATAGACTGCAGTCACTGGCTTGATGCAATGACTTTAGTTTAAATGCCTATCTGACATGGTTAATGAATATTCAACCCAAAATACTTTTGGAGAATTCAAAAACAAACTTTCAATATATTTTCCATTATACTGTAAATGTTAAATAATTTGATTAGTTAATATATATAAAAATGTGTTTCTTTCTTATATCTCTTCGACATGGGCGAAGCATTTCTTGGAAATATGTTTCAGTATTGCTGTGCACATGGGAGCTCAAGATTGTATCTTTGTTATATTTTGAATGCCTAAATGGATGCCAGCACAAAGGCCTTAACTTCGGTGATCTGACGAAAGTCAGTGTGTCCAACGTGATTTGCCGTAAATTGATATTTGAGACTATACGTCAAAGATTTTGATTATGTTTGTTCGTATATTCTATACACTAATGAGCTAGGCTATTTTTTCCAAAATAATCATTCACTTGGTCCAGTTCAGATTGTCGAAGAATCTGAAGGTTAAAACGAACTAAATGACTAAATAAGCATATCCCGCATTAAATGCTCAGTTTTGTTATTACTGGATAATATCATAACTAACTTTTATTGTGTTTCGCTAACTTAGTAAGTGTCGATTAATTTCTGAAAAAATTGTGACAGTCGCGAGCAATCAAACGACGATACCCACGTGAACAGCATGACTGTATAGTAAAACAGGCTCCGTGCTAGAACAGCACGGCATCCTTTTCCAACGCCTTGAGGACCTGTGCCTAGTCGCACAGGTCCTCAAAACAAGTGTTTTGGGGGGAGGGGGGCTTTAGGGTGAAGTGTCGAAATACCTAATCTATACATAACAACAGGCTGTATATACACATACCAAGGTGTGGAACGTATTTTGGATAAACGAGAAATAAACGGTTTACCTCAAAACAAATCCACCAGCATATTCTGGGAGTGTCGATCTATATATACCCCTCGACAAATTATTAGATTTGTGCACTTTTACACCTTTGCCGATTGGGCGATTTAAAATCCAAGATCATTGTCAGTTCTGCGCGTCTCGCAGAGCTGATAGCCCGCCTTTTCTCAAAACGACTTCGATTCCGAATGGTCAGTCGCGGGAAGTCTCTGGCAACCACGTATGCAAATACTCATTCAACAGTTCAGGCGGGAAAATCAAATTTTCAACTTTCCACAACTCCCAGATGTAAACGGAGAAAGCATGACGACAATGAGGAGTGGAAGCTCCTGGCTTATTGTTTTGCTAGGTAGTTTCTTTGTCGCCAAAATGAAGAATAATCAAAGTTATTAGATAAACACGAAATGAATTTAGAATAAGGAGATAATACTATTTAGGCTTTGACTGGAAGAGCACGAAAGACAAAAAGCCGAATTATTATTATTCAATGACCAATTTATTCAATAATGACTTGACTTCTTTCATACTGTCAGATCATGTCCCCTGGTACACCTTTCTCCATCAAGGCCCCAATAATTTTAGCAGACACAATACTTTAACTGAAACACAACAGAGCGGGTATAGGCCCATGTATTTAAAACCTCCTTCTGTGTGTAGTGTGCAGCTCAAAACACAATTTACAAATATTTTCCATCTCATTGAATTTGCTCCCTTAAATAGAGCTACGACCTTGTAAAATGGAGATGAAATAAGTTCTTTAAACATCCGCCACAGGGGACAATATTAACTGTAGCGTGCGGTGATGAAGAGATAAAATTGGCATCCAACAAATTTGCATAATAATGAGACATATCTTTCCCCCATTAGAATATAATGTCATGTTACGATGAAGAATTTTGAAATGTGGTGCGGTAAAGCTATCTAAGAAATATCCAGAGCTCAAATGTTGTATCCAATTAACTATTTCTGCTCGTCTCAGAAGACAGTTTGCGTTCTCAAAAATCAATTGGATTGGAGTGTGGTTTGGTACATTTCACGTGAAACTTATCACTACGGCTTATCGCAAGACGCCACAGAATTGCTTGCCAGCTATTTAACAGACAGGAGACAATGTGTGAAAATATCATCTATACAAAGCAACTGGAGCGAAATCAAGAAAGGGGTACCACAAGGATCAATTCTTGGACCTGCCATTTTTAACATTTTTATGAACGACATATTTTATCGCATCAAACAGGGAACACTTTTTAACTATGCGGATGACAATACAATTCTTGTGCGTGGGAAAAGTAAAAGTGAAATTTTATCTAAACTCAAGCAGGAAAGCTCGAATATTGTAACCTGGTGCCAGGAAAACCAGATGGAGGCTAACCCCGCCAAATTCCAAGTTGTAATATCGAACGAGAAAGTTTCCAGCACTCTTGACCTTGGAGGAAATACTGTCGAAAGTCAACCAAGCGCCAAATTACTGGGAGTGCAACTGGACAATAAACTTAATTTTGACGACCATGTGTCGAATATCATCAAAAGTGCTAGCAGACAGCTTAACGTACTGAAACGAATAGCTCACAACTTGGATCAACAGACTAGACTTTTAATCTACAAATCTTTTATGCTCTGCAATTTTAATTACTGCCCAGTCGTCTGGCACTCGTGTGGAAAAGTCAACGCCAGAAGACTGGAGAAATTGCAATTTAGAGCACTGAAATATGTTTTTAACGATTTTAACTCCTCTTACGAGACTCTACTTAAAAAAGCAAAGTTACCAAGCTTAGAGCTGTCCAGACTACAAAATATTGCTGTTGAGGTTTTTAAGTGTTTTAACAAACTAAATCCTATCTACATGAATGAACTTTTTACACCCCAAGACTCTGATTATAATCTTAGGAAGAGGAACACCATCTCCAGTCACCACAGAAGAACTGTTCGGGCCGGACTCCACTCTTTTAGCCATCTTGGTACCAAGATCTGGAATGATCTACCAAATCATTTTAGAGAAACCACCGACATCAAAGTTTTTAAGAAACTAATCAAAACATGGTCAGGTTTTAAATGTAATTGCCGTTTCTGCAAATTATGATCTTATATGTAGGATTTATATTTTATATTTGAACAATTCCGCCATAGCTTATTTATATTTAACTTCAATTCATTTTACAGACGTCAAGCTTGTTAAATTTCTGATTATTTTTACAGGCAATAATACATGCATAGCTTTTAAAGTTATACATCTCATATATATATATATACAAAACACAAGAATTTTTATTGCACACTTTAGCAATGTCTACCAGTTCTTATGATCTCAGTTATATCTTACATATACATGATATCAAGGCTGCTTTTTAAATCCATTTCCTATGTATATAATATTAATACGCATTTAACTTTCCCCGCATTTTGTTTTAACTAATGTTAAACCAATACTTTTATCTGTGCTTTATTGTTATTTAATTGTTTTAACTCAGTGAGTATGTGTACATATATATATTGTTGTTTTAACTGTCTTAACCTGTAGCTCGGATAAATTAGCTCCCTGGGGCTAGCGTTTTATGTATTGAAATTCCGAGGGTAAATAAAAATTTGTATTGTATTGTATTGTATTGAAGTGGGAGGAGTGGTAATCAACAACATCAGTGTGTAGTTCCAGGTTAAAGTACAAGAAGGTCAGTTTTTCAGGGGCGAACTGAACCTGTTTAACCTGGAACGTAACGGGACTAAACTATAGTTCATTGTTACCAGAAGAAAGAAAACTCAAAAGATTTTCCTGCAACAATCAGCGATCAACGCGCCACAACTAATTAGACTTGCCCACTATAATCCAATTACTGAACTCGGAAAGGATTCGGAATTTGTTTTTAACTATCCAGCGGGAAAAACTTCGTTTCTTTTCAGAAGATTTCGAATATATTTTATTCAGACCTCCCTTGAAAAGGGATGAACCATTTATTGAATTGGAACGCCAGATATATGAAGATTAACAGTTTACCGGTATATCTATTCTTAGAAAATTTTGATCGGCACGGCAGCTGAATTTCACAATGCACATGATTAATCTAGAAACCGTAAAATTGAACTTGCAAAGTATAGTACGGTATCACAAAAAACGGACAAAATTCATCCTTTTGTGGCATTTTTCTATGTTATATGTTTCCTTATGTATTTAAGGCGAGACGTTTCATTATAATCAAATCACAACAGGCATTACCTGTAATACATGCGTAAATTGAAAACCTGCAATCTAACGGTTCTTACTAAATAAATCAACATACATACAATCTAAATTCTAACTTGAACTGGGGGAGCAAGAGGACAGTTATATGTTACAAGCCATTGTGACAGCACACAATATTTTCAAATGACAATGTCTTTAACAGAATGACTGTATAGTAAAACAGGCTCCGTGCTAGAACAGCACGGCATCCTTTTCCAACGCCTTGAGGACCTGTGCCTAGTAGCACAGGTCCTCAAAACAAGTGTTTTGGGGGGAGGGGGGCTTTAGGGTGAAGTGTCGAAATACCTAATCTATACATAACAACAGGCTGTATATACACATACCAAGGTGTGGAACGTATTTTGGGTAAACGAGAAATAAACGGTTTACCTCAAAACAAATCCACCAGCATATTCTGGAAGTGTCGATCTATATATACCCCTCGACAAATTATTAGATTTGTGCACTTTTACACCTTTGCCGATTGGGCGATTTAAAATCCAAGATCATTGTCAGTTCTGCGCGTCTCGCAGAGCTGATAGCCCGCCTTTTCTCAAAACGACTTCGATTCCGAATGGTCAGTCGCGGGAAGTCTCTGGCAACCACGTATGCAAATACTCATTCAACAGTTCAGGCGGGAAAATCAAATTTTCAACTTTCCACAACTCCCAGATGTAAACGGAGAAAGCAGGACGACAATGAGGAGTGGAAGCTCCTGGCTTATTGTTTTGCTAGGTAGTTTCTTTGTCGCCAAAATGAAGAATAATCAAAGTTATTAGATAAACACGAAATGAATTTAGAATAAGGAGATAATGCTATTTAGGCTTTGACTGGAAGAGCACGAAAGACAAAAAGCCGAATTATTATTATTCAATGACCAATTTATTCAATAATGACTTGACTTCTTTCATACTGTCAGATCATGTCCCCTGGTACACCTTTCTCCATCAAGGCCCCAATAATTTTAGCAGACACAATACTTTAACTGAAACACAACAGAGCGGGTATAGGCCCATGTATTTAAAACCTCCTTCTGTGTGTAGTGTGCAGCTCAAAACACAATTTACAAATATTTTCCATCTCATTAAATTTGCTCCCTTAAATAGAGCTACGACCTTGTAAAATGGAGATGAAATAAGTTCTTTAAACATCCGCCACAGGGGACAATATTAACTGTAGCGTGCGGTGATGAAGAGATAAAATTGACATCCAACAAATTTGCATAATAATGAGACATATCTTTCCCCCATTAGAATATAATGTCATGTTACGATGAAGAATTTTGAAATGTGGTGCGGTAAAGCTATCTAAGAAATATCCAGAGCTCAAATGTTGTATCCAATTAACTATTTCTGTTACATAAATTAATACAGATAAAGTCTGAACATCTGGTTGTATGTAATTATCTGGGTTCAATATGGATATCACAAAATCACAATATGTTGGGCAGTCCATGATGTAGGACATGGTTAGGATACACTTTGTCTGCAATATACTTGGTCATTTTCACTTCGCTGTCAGTCTGCTAAGTCTGCCATACTGTACTTCCATATTTGGTTGCTGGAGGCTTCAAGCGACTGACCAATGGCAATCAAAGTCGGTTTGAGAAAGGCGGAACATCAGCTCCGTGAACAGGGTAAAATGAACAGTGAGCTTGGATTTTTATTCGGTCGACAAAGGTGTAATATTACACAGATATAATAATTTGAGAACGGCAATATATAGAGCGACACTTCTAGAATATGCTGGTGTGTTTTTGTTGTGAGGTAAACCGTTTATTTCTCGTTCCACCCAAAGTAAGTTTCACGCCATGGTGTGTCGCACCATCCCCAAACTCTTGTTGTGAGGGTCTGTGACTAGCAGTTAGACTGCCGTCCAACGAGGAAGTGACTATAAAACCCTTGGTCATCAGTTAGATAACTCCTTTTGTTACAAATGTCGCTTGTGAAACCATGATTGTAAACACGTTTGTTCTTAGTAACAATGTCAACTAAAACTTGAGTCAGTAGACAGGGAAGTATTTATTTCTATTCAGGGTACAATAAATGTATCGGAAAAAATAAACCCTTTTTTTAATGACATTTTATGGGTAGTTACCACAAACAAACTTAACTTAATTTTGATTGGTCAAGATAAGATGTGAAGCCACATCAAGAAGACTAACTATATCTGATCCTCGTTCTAAGGAACTGATACTTCCCACTATATATAAAAATTGGGATCAGGCTCTACCAGAAAATGTAAAACATATGATCCAATATGGCCGCTTTGTTGGCGTGTGTGACGTCATATACCAACTAGAGCCTTAGGCACTGAAACGGGGCTATTTAAATGTAAAATAGGCTGCTGGAATAATTCCACTAACTCTTTGATGTTCCATCTCATGGCGAAGAGCCATACTTGTAGTCTCACACATTCCTCTCAACAAGGATCTCTAGTGCATTAGTGTAATTGTACACATATATATATATTTAAATACGAAGCTGCACATCTGAAAACCCCTCGGCTCTGGGTACATTCATAATGTATTCAATTTGAACCAAGATGTCAGGAACACCAAGCAGTCCAGTCACAAATATACATAAAAAATTTTGCAATTAGAAATGACTTCAAAATTGTCCGTCCAATCAGAGAAACCGGTTTTCAGTACATAAATTTCTTGATGCATCAATGATGTATACCAAATTTTACATCAAGCATTTGAACGATATCCGAGATAGAGATCATTAATAATTTTGCATAAATTAAAAATGGCCGCCCATCCTTCCCGCCACTCAGAGGAACTGATGTGGTTATTCATTGAAAGTCTCTTGATACATTGATGCTGTATACCAAGTTACGTATAGAAGACAGAAATGGTATCAGAGATATACATCATTAAAGATTTTGTATAAATTAAAGATGGCCACCAAAGTTTCCACCCAATCAGAGAAACCAGAACTCTTGATGCATCGACGATGTATACCAAATTTTACATCGAGCACTTAAACGGTATCGGAGAACGAGATCATTAATCATTTTGCATAAATTAAAGTAAAGATAGCCGCCCATCCTTCCCCCCACTCAGAGGAACTGATGTGGTTATTCATCGCAAGTCTCTTGATACATCGATGCGGTATTCCAAGTTTGGTATAGAACACTTAAATGGTATCAGAGATATATATCAGTAAAGTTTTTGCATAAATGAAAGATGGCCGCCAAGGTTTCGGTCATCAGATCCCGATTCAAAGTATCTGATGTATACCAACTTTCATATAAAACAATTGGATGGTAACAGAAATATGTATCATTATCGATTTCGCATAAATTAAAGATGGCCTCCAGAATTTCCAGCTAATCAGAAAAGCCGGTTTGGTAATTTGTTGAAAGTTGCTTGATGTATCGATGATGTATACCAACTTTCGTATTGAGCAGTTGAATGATTTCCGAGATATGGATCATTATCCATTTTGCATAAAATTAAAGATGGCCGCCAAGGTTTCAACCCAATCAGGTCCCAATTCAATAGGCTTCTGGTCCTTGACTAGGTAAATAAGCATACCAAATTTGGAATTCTTCAGTGGAACCGTTTTCCGTCTATCTCGCTCACGTACGGACGTACGAACAGACGGACGTACAAGACGACAATACCCCATGGCCAAAATTGGCCGAGGGGTAAAAATGAGTATTGAGATACAATGTAAAATCCTCAAGGTTAGATGGACTGGAGCTATGCTGGGATGCATGCTCTCATGGCATCATATTATACATGCCAGCACACTCCTAATATATTACAGTTCTATTTGGTTATCTCCCCTGTCACCTTACAATTTCAAACACAGCGTTCTGTGATATGCAGAGCTCTCTCTGTAGATCAGGGGGAAATGCTTGAAACATTCCATGAATATTTCAGAAGTAGAATGAAAAGAAAACATTTCTGAATACAGGGATATTATTACATAAATGATTTGACCACCACTGGATTTTAGAAACTTACCATAAAAAATAATGCAGAGGGTCTTGAGGGGTAAGCTTAAATGGCAAAAATTCCAAACTGTAACTCAACACACATATTTCATGAAAATGTAAATGAATACAGGCAAAGTGAAATATCCCATTGTTTTCTACAATGAATGACACTTATACTGGTATTATTTAATACTAAATTACTGCCCAAACACGCTTTCTAATGAGAATGAGTTAGTCCCACAAAATCACTCAACATGCGCCTCTCAAAATCTGTGGTTTAGCAGACGACAAATTTTGAGCACGAAAGTAGTGCCAATGGAAAACGAATGAAAACACGCATAAAATTAGATAAATGGAAATGTAACTTAAACATATCAGACCTGCAACTATACACGAACATTAAAAACACAGAAACCTGGACAATCGAAAGAAGGAAGTTTCAGACCTATTTCTTGTCGTGTAAGAACTCTATCTTTTGCTGTGTTAGCAAGACACAGAGCCGTTGCTAAATTTTTCCTGACTACAATACAGGACCATTAGTCCCTACGGGCCTACATCGCCCCGTGAAAATGCATTTTGTGGTCGATTATGCGATTAGGCTTTCCTACAATTTCATATTAGTATAATATCAGTCAGCGCATTCTGCTGAAATTCAATTAAAGGTGAGGGCTGTTAAGCTAACACACAAATCATCCTAACACGAACCGCCATTATTGTTTATTGGATATAATGATAATATATTAGTCTCTATCAATAATACCCAACAGTGAACCTTTTTTTAATATGTCGAATTATTGTATGAATATTCACCCGACCAGATGTTTTTCATCCTACCAGAACTGGGCTATTTGACGCCTCAGGTAAACTTTTGGGGCTAAATCATCAGGTCACTATGCTATTAGCTATGAGAGTTCTGACAGTACTCTCGATTTCCAATAAAACACCTTTTAACGAAATCAGTGCATAGATAAACGAACAAGCGAACAATAAACATCTATATGGCTGTTCAATGATGTAAGTTCTATTAATCACTTTGAAACACCAGTTCAAATCAATAGGTACATTATGGGCGTCTTGGAGGATTTTGGCAGTGCGATTTTTTTCATATTATTTTAACCCACATTTCTCTGCATCTCTACGTGGTCATAATGAACAATTGTGTTGGCTTTTTTTGACAATTATCTCATCCCTAATGAACCACTTCCACTAAAAAGCCACTGATATCATTAACATCAATATGGTTCTTCACCATTGAGAGTATTGTTTTTCCTTCACAACGCCTTACACTGCAGAATAATAAGGACATACCAGACATTTATATGAACATTCCTCGACTCGAGATCTCACACTTTCCTTCAAAACTTGATGAACAGTACTGTTATAGAGACGCAATGAACACCTAAATGACCTTTCATCACTGCGAGATCTCTCGCGTTCCTTCAGAACGTCTTACACAGCAGTTATAGAGACATAATGGACATTTTTGACATTTCACGAGCACAAGATCTCTCAACTTCCTTTATAACGTCGTATATCGCACAGTTCCAGAGACATAATGAACATCTATATGAACTTTCACCAGCGGGAGATATATCGCGTTCTTTCAGAATGTGTTACACAGCACAGTCATAGAGAAACAATGAACATCTATATGAACTTTCACCGGCTCGAGATCTTTTACATTCCTTCAGAATGTCTGACGCAGTACTGTTATAGGGACATAATGAACATCTATATGAACTTTCACCGGCTCGAGATATTTTACATTCCTTCAGAATGTCTGACGCAGTACTGTTATAGGGACATAATGATCATCTATATGAACTTTCACCGGCTCGAGATATTTTACATTCCTTCAGAATGTCTGACACAGTACTGTTATAGGGACATAATGATCGTCTATATGAACTTTCACCGGCTCGAGATCTTTTACATTCCTTCAGAATGTTTGACACAGTACTGTTATAGGGACATAATGATCATCTATATGAACTTTCACCGGCTCGAGATATTTTACATTCCTTCAGAATGTCTGACACAGTACTGTTATAGGGACATAATGATCGTCTATATGAACTTTCACCGGCTCGAGATATTTTACATTCCTTCAGAATGTCTGACGCAGTACTGTTATAGGGACATAATGATCATCTATATGAACTTTCACCGGCTCGAGATATTTTACATTCCTTCAGAATGTCTGACACAGTACTGTTATAGGGACATAATGATCGTCTATATGAACTTTCACCGGCGAGATCTAGAGATCACTCACGTTCCTTCAGAACACCTCTAATACATGTACACGGACGTAATGGATATGTCTCGATATCAAGCAGTGCGAATTCTCTCATTTCACTGCGCATTTATACGAACATAATGAGACGAGTTCATTCTGCTTTGGTGTAAGACCTATTGAAAAGGCAATATCCTGGACAAAAGACCGACAATACAACTCGCAGCAGATCCATTGTCAATTATATATTTCGTGAGTTTTACACCAAATCTTTGCCATTTAGGTTGCCTCAAAACATTTTTCGCTGCAGTCATTTCCGGACCGCATTCCTCTGTACAGCTATACTGAATAAATGGATATTTATACACTAAGTAACCAGCGTGAGCTCACTGGTTTTCTCTTCAGGTAACCTTCCACTGAATTACCTGGCGACCATTATGTACAAGTTCTACCGAACACATCTCTAAGCATATCTTTACGGGATTAAATAATATCTGTATATGGATGAACCAGTAGGAGTACGTTCGTGCGTCTTCCAAATCCATTTCACTGCGCAGCTGTACATACATGTATATAATGTAGATTGATATGGTTTCTCTTCAGTGTGAGTTCTGCCAAGACTTGTCAGATTACCTTCCTGAGCGCAGCTATAGGCCTACCAACACGGAGCTATTTGCGCGGGTTTTCGCCCTTTTGAGAGCGGTGAGCATACTGTCATGTTTTTTGCCAGATCGGCTTTCAATATGAATATTTATATGGAGTTTCCACAGAATGAATTTTCCTATCCTATCCACTTGTACTCTCCGCTGCACGTCGAAATGGACATATTGGCGATTGTATGGCTATTTGTCAGTATTAGTTCTGTGGTGTTCCGTCAGATGGACATTATGTGCATAGATATACGAACACAGGATGTGTTCCCTGGTGTTGTTTCAGACGGCTTCTCCTGGTACAACTATAAGGTGAAATTAACATGTGTATTGCCTTGCACCAGTATGGATTTCCTGGGGTTCTTTCAGATAGCTTTTATTACAACAGCTATAAGGGCACAATGAACAGTCATTTTCTCAGTATGAGTTATCTCATGATTCGCCAGATCACTTTTCTGTGCGCAGCTATACGGACATAATGAACATTTGCATGACCTTTCCTCAGTTTAACATCTCTCATGGTTCGTCAAGTCACTGTCCTCTGCGCAGTTATACCGACATAATGAACATTTTCATGTTTCCTCAGTTTAACATCTCTCATGATTCGTAAAATCACTGTTCTGTGCACAGCTATGCGGGCACAATGAACATTTGTATGACCATTCCTCAGTTTAACATCTCTCATGATTCATCAAATCACCTTCCTGAGCACAGCTATACTGACATAATGAACATTCGTATGACCATTCCTCAGTTCAACATATCTCATTCATCAAATCACTTTCCTGAGCACAGCTATACGGACATAATGAACATTCGTATGACCATTCCTCAGTTCAACATATCTCATTCATCAAATCACCTTTCTGAGCACAGCTATACGGACATAATGAACATTTGTATGGTATTTCTGTGCACAGCTATACGGACATAATGAACATTTGTATGGCATTTCTGTGCACAGCTATACGGACATCATGCACATTTGTATGACCATTCCTCAGTTCAACATATCTCACTATCAAATCACCTTTCTGAGCACAGCTATACGGACATAATGAACATTTGTATGGCCTTTCCTCAGTTCAACATATCTCATTCATCAAATCACCTTTCTGAGCACAGCTATACGGACATAATGAACATTTGTATGGTATTTCTGTGCACAGCTATACGGACATAATGAACATTCGTATGACCATTCCTCAGTTCAACATATCTCATTCATCAAATCACCTTTCTGAGCACAGCTATACGGACATAATGAACATTTGTATGGTATTTCTGTGCACAGCTATACGGACATAATGAACATTTGTATGCCATTTCTGTGCACAGCTATACGGACATAATGAACATTTGTATGACCATTCCTCAGTTCAACATATCTCACTCATCAAATCACCTTTCTGAGCACAGCTATACGGACATAATGAACATTTGTATGGCCTTTCCTCAGTTTAACATATCTCATGATTCATCGAATCACTTTTCTGTGCGCCGCTATACGGACATAATGAACATATGTATGGCCTTTCTGTGCACAGGTAAACGGACATAATGAACATTTGTATGGCCTTTCCTCAGTTCAACATATCTCATATCTCAGTTCATCAAATTACTTTTCTGAGACATAATGGACATTGGCATGGCCTTTCTGTGCACAGCTATACGGGCATAATGAACATTCGTATGGCCTTTCTGTGCACAGCTATACGGGCATAATGAACATTCGTATGGCCTTTCCTCAGTACAACGTATGTCATGATTCGTCAAATCACTTTTCTGTGCACAGCTATACGGACATAATGGCGATTCTTCATTATGTGTTTTCTGATGGCTCATCAAAAATCACTTTTCTGTGCATAGGTATACGGAAACAACGAGCAATTGTATGGCGTTTCCCCATTATGTGTTTTCTCAAGTCTCGTCAAACCACTTTACTTGGCGAACTTGTATTGACAGAATGAGCATCGCTATAGCCTTTCACCAGTATGAGTTCTCTGGTGTATTGTCGGATGGCTTTTTTTGGCACCGCTGTACGGACACAATGATCAATTGTATGGCTATGCCCTAGTATGAATTCTCTCATGAAGCGTCAAATCACTTTCCTGTGCAGAGATATACGGGCCTATTGAGTAATGTTATGGAGTTTACTCAGTATGTATTATCTCATGTTCTGTCAAATCACTTTTCTGTGCACAAGAATATGGGCACAATGAGCCCATATTGTTTGTTTTTTCTCTAGTATGTAATTTCTGATGTCTCGTCATATAACTTTTCCTGACGTACTTGTATGGACACAGTATCAATACAAAATATATGGTCTTTTACAAGTATGCGTTCTCTCATATATAATAAAACTGACTAAAAGTAAGCCGTACCCACAATTCCTGGTACAGACTTCAGACTCTACAACAAATGCCCAGGCGTAACCAGAACATAATAGAATGTTCGGTATATCATAATATAGGGAGATAAACAGTACGTTTATCTATTTTTGTTTTGTTTTGGATTATCCAAGTAAACGATTGTTGTTTTGTGTATTTCTTGGCGCTTTTAAAATTATGCCAGCGTAGTACACTCATCAGAGTCTCACGCAGTGTTGATTTATTTGTATAAATCATTCAGAAAAGCTAGGTGTGCGCTAGACTTTCGATTTTCCAAGGATTTCTCCCTAGTTTCGCCCACGTTTGTATATTATACGTGGGGGAGTAGGACTTATTTGACATAATGCCTTTTTCTGAGCAGAGTGTCAGTATTTCCTGATTATTTTATTGAAAATCTCAGGTGTGGGTGATACGTTGTTATGAAACGTAATGGCCCCTGGGGTCCGGTTCTGCAATATGGAGATATCGTCAATGTTTCGTCAAACCACTTCTCTGTACACATGTATATTGGCACAATGAGCATTTCTATGGCATTTTAACCGTATGAGTTCGCTGGTGTTTTTTCAGATGACCTTTCCGTATAGAGGTGTAGGGGCACAATGAGCAACTGTGTGGCTTTTCTCCAGTATGTGTTCTTAAATGTCTCGTCCTGTCACTTTTATTGGCACTCTTGTAAGGACACAATGAGCAAATGTATGGCTTTTCTCCTGTATGTGTTCTTAAATGTCTCGTCTTGTCACCTTTACTGGCACACTTGAATGGGCACAATGCGCATTTGTATGGCTTTTCACCGGTATGTGTTCTCTCGTGGTTCGTGAGAGAACCTTTCTGTACACAGAAAAATGAGCATAATGAGCATTTGTATGGTTTTTCACCAGTATGTGTTCTCTCATGTCTCGTGAGAGCACCTTTATCTGCACAGGTATATGAGCACAATGAGCATTTGCAAGGCTTTTCACCAGTATGTCTTCTGTTGTGAATCGTGAGAGAACTTTTCTTTGCACAGGTATATTAGCACAATGAGCATTTGTATGGCTTTTTACCCGTATGAGTTCGCTGGTGTTTTGTCAGATAGCTTTTTTGTGCAAAGGAATATTGGCACAATGAACATTTGTATGGCTTTTCGTCAGTATGTGTCCTCTCATGGATCGTGAGATGATTTTTCTGTGCACTGCTATATTGGCACAATGAACACTTGTATGGTTTTTCACCAGTATGTGTTCTCTCATGATACGTATAGGTATATGAGCACAATGAACATTTGTAAGGCTTTTCACCGGTATGTGTTCTCTCATGATTAGTGAGAGTACTTTTCTGTGCACAGGTATATTGGCACAATGAGCATTTGTATGGCTTTTCACCAGTATGTGTTCTCCCATGATTAGTGAGAGAACTTTTATCTGCACATGTATATGAGCATAATGAGCATTTGTATGGCTTTTCCCCAGTATGAGTTCGCTGGTGTTTTGTCAAATCACATTTCTGTGCACAGGTATATGGGCACGAAGGGCAGTTGTATGGCTTTTCCCCGGTATGGCTTCTCTCATGTCTTGTCAAAACCCATTTATTGGTAGCCTTGTATGGACACCATGGACATTTGTATGGCCTTTCACCAGTATGTGTCCTCTTAGATTTCTCCAGATCGACATGGTTGGTCGAGTTGTTGGGGCATGATGGACAGTTGTAAGTTTCAGTATAGGTCTGCATTCTGATTGAACTAGAACAGTCCATACTTAACCCAGTATTACTTCTCCATGTAGACTCTTCCTGGTACAGTCATCGTTTCAGCATCTTCCAGTCGAGTATGCTCCGTGTGTGGATGACTGTTTACGTTCTCCTGAAATGGAACGATACCAGTCTCAAACAGATATCAACTTTGACGGCATGATATTTGTGATATATCTGGTGGATTATGTGTAACGTAAATCGAGGTGAAGTTGAGTGAGATCAGCACAGTTACTGATAGATATCGTTTCGATGTGTGTACAGACTTAATATCTGAGACGAACGGCGCAAGCGCATGAGCATGCGTTGTATATCACGAGGAAGTTTGTACGCGACCCGGTTATAGTGCCATTGTATGATGCAATCAATCGCAACAGAAGAACGGGTCATTCCTTTTGAATAAATGCGATGAAATCGATACGAACAGACTGGGAATGGATCTAATCTTGTCAAAATTGCGACGGTCGTGAATGGAACTTATTCATTAATGAATATATCCGAGGTAAATATTTAAGAACGGCCGAATTTGTTTGAAAATACATCTCTAATTCGAGCCAAAAAAAACAATCTTTCCTATACTATCTGTCGCCGGGGCTGAAGGGTTGGAGGAAGCACGGACTACATAGGTGGTATATCTTATGGTGGAAGAGTGCCAGTCTTCTCTCCTTTCACCCACCACCCCTGACAAGTCTCTCACGAACACTGCTTGTGGTAGGTGATGTTTTTACGGGAATTGATGTATCTCGTAGCTAGATGTTCAAATGATGGATCTAAAGGTGGGGTCCAACATATTCATGTTACTATGATAGCAATGAGAGCACGCTCAACGTAGGGAATTAGGGGTGGAAGGGGTAGGGGTAAGTTGATAGAGAACTTTGTAAATATTAGGCAGATAAGCAATTCTGTTTTAGAAATCAATGTTCGACTGTCATAATCAAAAAGGATTAACGGACAAAACAGTTTGTTTGCTTGTATCATCAAAATATGCCAGAATATTCCAACCCCTGCTAAAAATATACTGAATACTTGTAATATTTTTTATATTTGAACTTGAATATCTGATAGAGACAAGTATGACTAACATAATTTGAATGTACCTTTAATGTTCAGGGTTTAACAGTCACAGTATATTCTCCTACATTCAAGTGGAACTTTATTGTTCAGTGTGTATCTTCTTCATATATGATCGGGAATCAGACAAAGGATCGCGGTTTCCGTATTCACAACATTTGGTATGGTTATTTCTTAAGATCCGTGTTCGTATTCGTTCCATTCTGTATGTGAGCCGTGTAGGATCACGAAACAGTGCATACAATAGCAAAGTCTGAGGACAATATTGAGCCTAGCTTTTCAAAGCACCACGTATGTTTAGATGGGCAAAATGCCCCCAAAACAGGTGCGGTAAATTGACACAAATGAAATATTACATATACAAGAAATTGTTCAGTTAGCATGAAGTACAATATTATATTGTACACCCAGAAAATTTTCAAGGCACTGAGTCTCATCATTCACGAAAAGCAGGGCCGTGAAATAGAATATTCGTACAAAATCGAAATATTTTCCTGAAAACACCTCGTATTTCTTCCTATAAACATAATAAACGATAACCAAAACCATCTTGATACAGCATACTCCCTGTTCAAAAACGTAGTAAGTAGACCAAATCTGGTTCTGGTTATCGTTTATCTTCATATGTTTACAGAAAATAGGAATTGTTTTCGCCTCAGAATCAACTATTTTGCAATGCACTACTTTAAGGCCCTGTTACTCGAGAATCACGAGACTCAATGTCTTGAGTGTACAATATAATAGTGTACTTCATGCCAATTGAACAATTTGGCTTGGAATTGGAGGCCTTGTCGCAGTGTCCCAAAGGATTATCCGGGATCCGGACAGCAAACTAAGGCCTATCCGGAAAAAATATGAGACCTCAAACAATCATATAAGATTTGTTGACGAAGATTCCATCAAATATTGACGAATACAATACAGTTTTCCCATTAATTAACATTAGAATATATTTGGATTCAACTCAGCCCAATTGAATGAAAAGACATTCCAGAGACTGATGTCTTGGGGATACAGTGTCAAACAGTATCTCATGACCCTGTCGTTATTCACTTTACATAGGTCTGTACCAAAAAATCAGTTCACACAACCTGAAATTAAACATTTATAAACAATGTTTCTATTCGTAACTAAATCAAACCTGCTTCAATTATTGCCTTTAAACTCCATTTAAATGCACAATCAAACGTAGAAAACGGAAGTTAAAACTTTAAATTATCTCCCCTAGGAGATAGAGTTATCCGCCCCTAGGAGAGCTCTCACTCTTCCCAACGTGGTTACTATATAAGACAATGCACAGCCCATTCTCTCCCTCTTTCTCATTGTAACAACCGAGACCAGTAGTGAACTAGGCCGCGGTCTGAGGGGAAGGACGGGAGGACGCATTAAATTGAAGCAGGTTTGATTTAGTTACGAATAGAAACATTGTTTATAAATGTTTAATATTCGTTGCCTAAATCGTAAACCTGCTTCAATTATTGCCTCAGTACCAACAGGTGGACGGAGGGAAACCTAGGCCAAGTAGCAGATTCAAAGGCAGGCTAAGTAACCGCTGGGAAGACACAGACATGGATATGAGACATCAATAATCAAACAATTGAAACCCTGGTCAATGACAGTAAAAAGGTTAAAATGTGGATAAGATACAGTTGTACTTATCTTGATTGTCTACAGCCATGTAGCTGTGCTCGTGGTGTGGAAGTATTTTCTACCGAGAAAGGACCCCTACCCATAGAGTTGATAGGTCTACTCGGGAAGCCATCTATACCAAGAAAAAAGGACCCCTACCACTAGGGTTGATAGGTCTACTTGGTAAGGCTTATCTGCATGCAGATTCTTGGCTGTTCCTAAGTCCGGGTGAAGCATAACTGGTCCGTGCCTAGAGGTCGCCAAGCCACACCATTCTCAGTCCACAATCGTCTCACGTCCAACTTGCTTCTTGGGAGTTGAGCGTAGAAGACGCAGCTGAGATCATGAGAAGGAAGTCCGATTCAACCTGTAAGACACAATCAAAACCGCAATTAAGGTAAAGATCACTCTCACCATGGAGTCAGGCATCTTAGAGTAATGATTTAGTGTCCGACATCTCTTACAGGATCCAAGGTCGTCCATCTGACTTATTTCTTCCTTCAATATGTGATCAATCAAATGTGGACCAATAGTATGAATGAGATGAGATGATACAGCAATTTGCAGATTTGCTGCGATGATACAAAATGCCGCCCCCCCCCCCTTTTTTTTAAAATTTAGTTGACCACGTGCTGGGCATCTATACGCGGCCCAAGCGTGGTCATCCTATCTGACTGGACGGACATATCTCTTACATAGAAATTGGTGAACGTGGAGTTCGCCGTCCAGACAAGACTGGACAATGTCAAGGAGGAGCAGGTTCTTCCATAAATCTCAACAAAAGAAACCTGGCCGGTAAAGTCGAGGGTAATTATGGAGTAGAAATAGAAGATACTAATCTAACCTATCTTTTGAGTGTCTTCCTCCATGTGGCTGGGATGACACAGATAAGGGAATAAACATGAGACAATCAACAAGCAACAAGAAAAACCCTGGTCAGAGACGAAAAGGGTAAATCATAGATATGATACAGATATACTTATTCTTGAGTGCCTCCATCCATGTAGCTGTGGTCGTGGTGTGATATGCAAACTCTACCAAGATGTCAGGATCCTCTACCACTCGGGTTGTTAGGTCTTCTTGGTCTTAGAGGGCGCCAAGCCACGCCATTCTCAATCCACCAACGACTTACGTCCAACTTGTCTTGTGAGTTGAGCGTAGGAGACACAGCTGAGATCATCCAGAGGAAAGTCAGTTTCAAGCTGAAAGACACAAGCAAAACCGTAGTTAAGGTAAAGATTAAACTCTCAAAGTGTCAGACCTCTTAGATTGATGATTAGAGAGTCCATGGTCGTCTATCCGACTTATTCCTTCCTTCAAAGACGATCATGATGAAGAGCAAGATGGCTGCCTTGCTGCAATGGTGACAAATTCTGCCCCCCCCCCTCTCTTCCTGAAAGAACTAACCACGTGCTAGGTAGCCCTTAGTGGCCCAAGCGTGGTCACACTATCTGACTGCACTGACATATCACACAGATAGAAATTTGTGAACGTGGAATTTGCAGTCCAGACACAAGAACTGGACAATATCATGAAGGGACAAGTTCTTCCATAAAGGCCATGTGTAGCGATAGTACGAAACACATTAGAAGAAGTGGAAGCCAGTAGTGGGGGCGTCAATAGTATATCTACCTTCTGGCAATTGATTTTTTTTTTTAAATATCAAGCCTTGCTGACCGGCGAAGGGATATGATAACCGTAGCCGAAAGCCGCGAACGAAATCGGTACGAGTAAGATAGTGACGGAAGGCTCGAACAGGATCTAGCAGAAGATCGACCACGAGGCCATGTACAAAGTCTGACAACGCAGGAATGGAGTACGACGTTGAGCGCACGGACCTGAACGAACAGACTCATTTTTGGCAATAAATTCAGGAATGGGCCGAAAAGAATGCAAGACCAATCCGCTGTCCAGGTCATAGAAGATCTTTCAAGAGCATAAAGATGAGACACTCTGGACGCCAAAGCAAACGCCGCCACAAAGGCCGTCTCATAAGACACAGCTTTTATAGACGCGGACTCTAAGGGTTCACAAGGTGGTAAATCAGGGCACACAGAACCACACCGATATCCTATTTCGGTAACAGTTGGCGAGTACAACGCGACTGTAATGCGAAGGCGCGAATAAGCGCAGAGATATAATCGTTAAGGCTAAAGTCGGTACCAAAGGTAAGACGTAACACCCTAGCCAGAGCAGATCGATAGCCTTCCATGGTGCTAATATGAAACTCCCTATCCTGGTGAAGGTGAAGGAGGAAGTCAATTACGAGGGAAATAGAGTCGGGAACGGTATCACGTCCTCGGCACCAGGACAAATATAGGAACGTAGCGAGTAAGATCCTACATATAATAAACAACCTTAAGGTTGATGACAGAACCATAATGTCAAAGTCTAACCATTGGTGTAACGGACTATACAGGAATAAAGTACTTGATGGAGAAAGCCGGAAAAACTGTCCAAGTACACCACGAAAACATTGTGTTGTTTAAGCACAATCCTAAGGTAAATGGATCTCAACACAATGTTTGTGTGTTAAAGTCAACATGGTTCTGTGTTAAAACAACACTGTGCTGAATTCAATTAAAGGCGACTAGTCCGTCATTCACATTCCCGCCATCGTCCTCAGAGAATATCCACGTCCATAATCCAAAGACCTATTCCATATAACAGTATTTGACCAAATACTGCTGATTCCAATACAATTTTGATATTCTGAACTCCAGACTGGAAACAACAAGGTCTGGACAGAACTCTCTTCGTAGAGTAACGACGAACCTAAGTAAATCACAATGTGAAAAACCCGAGAAGAATTGATACAAGTGGAAAGATGACGCCAAACGAACGGACTTCCCCTCCCGCCGACGACCGACGATGAAGAATCAAAGGAGGTGCCGATGAATGGATATAAAATATGCATCTCGCAAATGAAGAAATGACGTGACAAACGGCGTTATGGCGTACCGGAAACGTCTAACCGATGTAATAGAACGACGCACAGGTGTATGAGAGACACATGACGGCGTAATGAACATGCCGTCAAAGGTGTAATAGGAAAGCGTAATGTGAAAAATGCGAGAAACGTTGTATATGATAAACAACGTAGTGATTTCCTAATTCACAACAACTTAATGTATATACATGCTCATACTGGAGCAGGATACAAACTTATAAAAGTACACGACGTAACCGAAGGGCGTTGCAAACAGTAACCCCGAAGTCGATTGTAATAAATTTTCCTTCTCTTTAAACGCAGTAGAGATGAACATATTAAATGTTTGTAGCGTTAATCACCAAATGTAAGCTCAATGAGATAAATGGGATTATGGATCTTTGTGTCAGTGAACATGAAATAATGTGTCAATGAATATGGTTACATTATGACCTCTCCCGATGTAATTTGTCTCCTGTACATGAAATTCAGTACTGGAGTTTTATATGGAGAGAATATTAAACATTTACAACAATGTTACTATCAATAACCAAAAAGTCACACAATCGACATCCAGAACAAAGATTTTTCCAGGAAACCAAAACAAATCCTTAAAGAATTTTAAATTCCCGAAGAGAGGAAAAACATTTAAAGTCTCTCGCCGGCAGGAAAATGAGGTTATTCAAAGATTTAGAATTTGAAATGACCCAACACGAACAAATTTGTCGAGAAGAGGAAGAACAGTAAGACCATTACTAAAGAGCAGTTTGATGCTCTAGTAGACTGTACCGGTAATATATACTTGGTAGAAAGAAACCATAGAAGACTTCACGACTTACGTGTCATTAGGCTTAAACCTTGGCCGGACCAATACATTCCCACTCACGCCAGTAAAATTTTAAATTTTCTCATAGGGAAGAATTAAAATTAGTGCATAACTCCATCTGAATTATAAGCGTACACAGTATACAGATGGAACCAGCTTAGTGAAAAACAAACAAATCACATGTATAAAACAAATTTGTGTATCAAGGCATAGCACAGTTTCACAATAAACAGTGGGTAATAGGATTACATACACGTGATCCCTTTGTTGATCGACACACCCATAATCACATAAAGAGATCAGCAAAGACGCTCATTAAAATGCAACAAACAGTCGTAGCATTGAAGCCCCGTAACATCCATTTATGCTATTATTATAGCATCGTTTAAATAGAGTTGAGTTGTGGTTACGTACACAACGTAAACATGAGAGGCAGAATAAAACCTCCGTACAGGATATCAAAATCACATAATAATACTTGATATAACAAGAGATTACCTTCTTGGTAGGAGCAAAGAATTGAATGGATGAAGGTGAGAACAAAGAAAATTGTAAGACCCGTCTGTCGATCTCCGACATAGACGAGTCATCACATGGAACATTGACGGACTGCTCATAAAGACTCGGATTTCCCCGGCGGGGAAAAACGAACCTCCCGCGTCAAACGAGGGTAGTTCTCACAATCCTGGTAATTTATACAACAATTCAATGGATCAAATCATGAAACCACGAAACAAATACCTGTTCGTTTAAAGAAGATCACAATAGGCTCCATACTGACCGAACAAAAACGGAATGTTGGGGGCTAATAAAACCCCACCTCAAACACACCGGGTCGCAACTCAAAGTTTGTGTGAAGACGTAATATTGAATACACACTGGCCTAATGCAGGACTGTGTTATTTGTTAAACATGAGATTTCATGAAGACTTTTAGAAGAACATCGTCAGACGATCATTTCAAGAGAATTTAAAATCTCCGCCCCAAATATTTAGCGACGTACGTCCAAAGATACTAAACACGTGGCCGACTCAAACGAATCCAACATTCGCCCCAACAAATAGATCGGGCACGGAATTAAATAAACTATGTCCAGATATAACCGACAACGGAGAAATAAACACGACGTTGTTCATTAGCTTTCTTCTTTTTGGAAGAGATATGTGGTACCGATAGACAGAGGCGAAATAACCTGTGGCAAAGAATTCTTTTGTCTGAAGGAGACAATGGAATGGCCAGGCAAGACCGACCTGGTCTTTGTTGAGCGTAACAAAGGAACGGGTTTTGGATCGACCCTAGACAATGAATCTCCGCACCGGGTCAAACTGTCTAGCAACCTAGAATTATCTTCGTGTATGATAGTATGGAATACATACCGACGTGGGAGAAACTGGGTCTTGACCAGCTCGGTCAAGATCCTAACAACACTTCATACATTGACCAAAGAAATTTCTAAGACCCGTCTGTCGATCTCCGAAATAGACGGGTCCTCACAAGCATATAAAAGCAAAGCACGACGGCCCTGGGCATAAATCTTCCAAGCCGTCGGAACCCATAATACACATTCCGCGCACGTGGACGCACAATAACACAAATCTTTACATGAAAAGCAAGCCGTGTGAGCGACCAAAAGGGGACAAATTTTTCCCGCACGTACGACACGGAATACAAGACGGAACTTCAGACATAATAATACAATAAGTAAGTTCCGAATAAACAACACTTGATAAAGGATATACCAGCGAGACAACAACAACCAATGTTGTAAAATTGACTATGAACACTTCCCTAGATGTGCACTGCTCGAGCAAACAGGAGAAAGAGGAAGAGAATGGGCTGTGCATTGTCTTATATAGTAACCACGTTGGGAAGAGTGAGAGCTCTCCTAGTGGCGGATAACTCTATCTCCTAGGGGAGATAATTTAAAGTTTTAACTTCCGTTTTCTACGTTTGATTGTGCATTTAAATGGAGTTTAAAGGCAATAATTGAAGCAGGTTTACGATTTAGGCAACGAATACTTACCATCCGAACAGTCCTTATCAGCATACTAAATACTGAGGGTCATTTCCAGCGTGACAGACGGGACAAAAGATAGCCACCCTGTGATGTTAACACAACTCTCTACCAAACTAAAGTTAATAAAAAGCTAAGCAAAAACTTATCAGTGGTTAGTGAACTAGTTGTACTTTAACTTAAGACATAAACATTGAAATAATTATTATTAATATTTTCTTTTCAACTGGAAATGACAAATGTGACAGACGGGACAAGCAGGGACCACGCATTTGAAAAAGGAATAGACAAGACAGATTTCTATCTCCTTCTCAAATGAAAATTAACTTTCAATGTAAATCAAATGTTAGTGGACTAATCAAGTAAACAGAGTTAGGGTTAACAGTTTCCCTATGAAGAAGATTAATTATGGATTTTTGCCAGTTAGTGACGTGACAGACGGGACATTATCTCATGGCCTATAAATTATCTTCTTGTTTCCAGTTTTTTTTTAATCATGTAGATCAATGCTACAATTAAGATGTTCATTGTGCACTAGTTTACTTCACATTGTTTGGTTTTAGGTCATATTTTCACAAAATCTGCTGTTATCAGTTCAGTGTCCCGTCTGTCACATGTCCCGTCTGTCACAATTTAATGTATTTACACGTTTGTATGTATTTTGTATTGCAAACTTAATCTTTCAAGGCATATAGGTTTGTGCATTGCATCTAGATAATTAAACATTGTTTGGTTTGGGGCCATCTGAACGCAAAACTCAATAATCTATGGTTGCTTTTGAAGCGTTTTGTGACAGACGGGACAGATATGGAGTTGAAATTTATATCAGCGTATTTGACCAAGAATGAATCAATTATTGCATCTGGTTGAGAGGTGTTACAGTAGATAAATAATAATGTCACTGGCATTTTTTCCTTCTTAAAATTTATTGTACTCAAGAAAATCCTAAAAAATCTTCCGTTTTTGTGGCAGACGGGACACCTACAACACGTAGTAAAATTTTTCAATTATTTTGGAAATAATTACTTTAATTGTAAAATGGTAGTCACTGTGATGGTGTATTTAAAAAAACAAAGAAACATTTTGTTGAGTTAAGTTTCTATGTCTGAAGGAAAATCATGAAGTTGGTATACATTTTAGTAAAAAATGTTTCAGAATTTTATCGATAATCGAGTGCAGATTTTTAAAAACCTGACAGTTGCAGATGACAAAAAAACCTACTTTCTTGAAACTTTGATTAATGTAGCTTAAATAAAAATCACAATTAAGTTTGCTGATGGAAAGTGAAAATTTGTCACCCGTGCAACGTTTATGTGGAAATGACCAGAGATATTTAACTTTGCAGATGTGAATGTGCGTGAGCATTAGTTGATTCCGAAGCAGTTCGGAATCCTTCCCGAAGAACGAGCACGAAAGGTTATAATCCAGGACAGTATCAAATTTCCAGTAGGTGGTGAAAATAATGACAACAGGGCATTGCTTGGGTAATTAAAAACTGCAGATTGAAATACCATATGTATGCTCACTTTGCCAATATAGTTTTTTTAGGGAGTTATATCTTGGTGGAGATGGACAATATGCTATCAGGTCATCTTGTGGATTTTAATGATTTCCTGAATTTGGGGTCACAGTGAGTTTGACCTTGATCTTAAACGTTAGTACATGACACATTGTCCCCTTGGTATATCCACAGATACAAAAAAAAATCGTAACTTCATTTCGGGGTCACAGTGACTTTAACCTTTGATAATGATCTCAATGTTGGTGTGTGACATATCGTCTCCCCTTAATCTATCAACTGTCTAAAAAATGCGACTATTACAAATTTCCTGATTTCGGGGTCACAATGACCGTAACTATAATTTGAACTGGACCTCAAGTTTGGTACGTAACAAGTCGTCCATCCCTATCTACGGACACAAAAATTGTAATTTTTAATTTCTCTTGCATCGGGGTCATCGCGACCTGTTCCGTCATATAAACCCTCTCACAAAAAAGGGGGTTTCAACGATTCCTGTTTTTAGGTCACATTGGCCTTCGATCTCTGACCTCGACCTAAATTCTGATACGCAACACCTCGTCTCCACCTAGTGTAAGTTGCAACTGGGGATAAATAACGATCATAGATGTAGACCGGACACGAACGTAGCCAAGTTGATTTGGCTTCGTTCGTTCCTACTACGCCATGATGCCTCTCAATGAACTTACACGTTCACTCCAAGATCACACGGCTCCATGGGTCGATCGGCTCCATCCGGCAATCACACAAATATGGAACTGTACCTGGAAGACTGTCTCAGATATAGAGCGGACACAAACGGTCGGAAATCGTTATCACATAATATGCTTTTAGGCGGGCTATACAACTTAATAATCAAAGTTTCAGCACTAATCAAAATAGGGCCTACTCTTCAACAACGTACAAGTTGAACAACAACATTCGGTTCACTATGATAACCGACCCTCAAGAATACATACCTGAAGTTTCAGATCTCCAACGTTCGTGTGGTTTCCAACTATGTATATGTGTACCTATGTAGCCTACTGACCCGTGACGCTCATTTCATACTAATAATTAAACATAAGACAAATCTCAAACGATAAATGTCCGCCCTTTGTTTGTTCGGGTGGTACAACGCGCCACAACAAACTATGGTCATTAAAATTTCTTCATTACGGAGTCGTTCGGAACTTGGACTGAGCCTGCCTGAAACGCAATAACTTATTTCGATTCAAGAAGCCTTCAAATATTATATTTCATTCAGAAGTCGACAAATGCTTGTAAATTAATGGTTCCTATATAACTATTTCGGTAGCTGCAAAGTTTGATAATATAAAGAAATGTCTAATTCGCCATGCAAGAAGATATATGTAGGGGAGATTGAGGTACACTGGGACAATTTTCACCTTTTTGCAAAAATCTCTGTTATTATTGTCATGTAGTGTAGTCCTTCTATACTCTAGTTATAAATATATTTAGTATGACATAGTCATGTAAAAAATTCTGAAATATCTCATACTTTTCTCCAGAATTCGTTTTTAAAAACGTTAAAAAATGTGTCCCAGTTTGCTCCACTATGGGGTACTCTTGAACACCCGCCGGAGTGCGATGGGACAATAATTAAAATACATGTTATATCAAGTATATACTAATATGTTTCATAGGGGTTTAGAACACTCAACAGCGATGGTTAGGTTAGTTGCTATTTCAGATCCCTGCCTCACGTAAAATATTTCCCAGGGGCCAAATTTGCGGAAAAAAGATTTTGTATGATTTTTATTACAACGAAATGTTAGTGTTAGTGAAACTCATCAAATCTGATAGGCCGGTTAGCAATTATTATAATCCAGGAAACAGAATAATGCATTTTTGTACCATTTTAGGGTCAAAGAAAATTTCACCATTTGATTTCTACTGTCCCAGTATGCCCCAGCAAAAGTGTCCCAGTCCGCCCCAGGTGCATGACATTTTCCATTTTATGAAAAAAACTAATACATACAGCTGAGATAATAAATCTTTTTAATTTCAATTGTACCTTTGTCCATCCTTTCTCAGTAGTAACAAAACAGCAATGAAGTACTGCTAAAAACTTGCTATAACAAAATATCATTCTCAGTCCTCAGAATTTACTTGGGCTGCTCAAAAACAGTTGTTTTTTTGCTAGTAATTTTTTACCAATGTTAGTTTTTATATGTATCAATATAGGTATTGTACAGGGATGGTAGCTTTCTGCTGATAATATTGTAATGTGCTTCCTGTACTCAACAAAGGAGCTTGACGGCTTGTCCCACTGTGCCCCATGTCCCACTGTACCCCATGTCCCACTGTGCCTATGTCCCACTGTGCCCTATGTCCCACTGTCCCCATGTCCCACTGTACCCCATGTCCCACTGTGCCCATGTCCCACTGTGCTCTATGTCCCACTGTGCCCTATGTCCCACTATCCCCATGCCCCACTGTACCCCATGCCCCACTGTGCCCATGCCCCACTGTGCCCCATGTCCCACTGTGCCCTATGTCCCATCGTACCCCATGTCCCAATGTGCCCCATGTCCCACTGCACCCCAATCTTCCCTACCAACACATATTGATACCATAACTGTAACTGTACAATTATATGCACACACTCTCTTTTATTATTTGTATATAACATCAAGTGTATTTGCATACACTCTCCTAGTGTCTGTACATATATGTAAATATTATTTTACTGCATAACGTTACATCTCCTTAGACACTGACTCTGTCTAAGCCACGCGGTTCTATTCCATCACCTGTAACCGCGTATACTATTTGTGCAGAATATACCATAATATACCTTTACATCAGCGTCAGTCATCCTTGTAGGGTTGTGATCATCTCTTCGATCCCCGGATCTCTACTAGAGATGGGGCTATCTAAGGCCAATGGGCAATCCCGGCTATTGATTCGTTTTTGGTAAATACCACGACTGGTCCTGCTCGTACACGTTACACCTAATTAACACAGTGTAACATTAACATGTACTATAATCCGAATAGGCACAATTATGATGGTTGATCTAACTCGACTGATACAAACATGATAATACATGTAAAACTAGTGGATCAAGTGACCCATTGCAGATGTGAGGCGTCTGTTTTGTAGTTGACAATAGTCGCTGTGGTGAATATATGTATAGTCCGCGTTCATTTCCATAAATAGGTTAATATGTTTGGTAGCATGGAGAGTTCGGCGCGCGCAAATGGACAGAAATTCAGACATTTTCCTTGTTTTCCAATGCGCGGCCGTCATCTCGTTCTTAACAGCTTAAGACCCAAGAGGTACGTATATCCACGCCCACGGTATATTATTTTGTATCCCAAGCATACAACCAACCATGTGTGGGCCTGTATATCGATTAAGACAAACACTCAATTTCATTTCAAGAAATAGGACCCTACCAGTGTGGATTCCGGGTACGAAAATTAATAGGAACCAAACATCGTGATATGACTGAAATAATGTTGAAAGCGACGTTAATTCCTATTCACTCACTCATCCACTGGAAACATAACAGTCTACGCTTGATTTAAAAAGCAATCTGTCATTGTCCCACTGCACTTCAGTGCGTCAGGTGACACATTCTTTTGACTTGTTAAAATGTGATTCTGTACAAAAGTGTAAAAGATAGTTCAGATTCTTTTGATTGAAACTGTCATACTAAATATTAGTTATAACTGAAGCACACACAAGGCTACTCTACAGGGCTATAATAGCGGAGATGTTTTGCAAGAAAGCGAAAAATATCTCGGCGTAACCCAATTTCCCCTATTTGATGTAGGCCTACATATGATGTAGATAACTATATTCGTGTTACTCTTTTCTTTTTAGCTATACCAACCAGACAGGAAGACTGAGGCGACAAGTCATTTTTCAAAATATGTTACATGAAAGATGCGAGAATATATACATTGATTCAGTAGTCCGCCAACAATAATTGAAAGTTTGGGACCACTTTCTTAAAAGCTGGATGATCCAAAAATAGTCAACTTAACTCAAACGAGTTTTTAACTTGACCCATGATCCAGTGAAAGACAGCGCTGAAATTCTTGATATCTTGGCTCGATTTGTTGGTATTAATGGCTCACTGCTGGACCAAAGACTCATCAAGGCAGACGAACAAAAATAAATTGAACATTTAAATAGATTTTGAATCAACACGGGCTCATGTAGGACCAATTCATTGCGTTTTAAAGCTAAAGTAATTAGATTCACGTAAAAAAATGTCTTTACCGTTATTTGTACATTTTCATGAAAATGGCCCGTATTATCGCGGATCGAACTCGTATAGCTCGTCTGGCCTTACCCTGAGTTAATCATACAGCCCCATGGAAAAAGTGTAAAGATGGCTCGGCGTGAAATCCTGGTCACCAAACTTATTTTGTTTGAATTGTGCATCATAAAAAAGGAGTTACATGCTTCTTCCATAAGTAAATGTGTGAGGTTTGAAGGTATGTATTTCGGGGAGTTGATGTCTAATGTAGTTTGAGAATGATGAGTGACATGGCTACAATGGTATATGTGTATAGGCATTTATACAGGATTTGCAGTGATGATATTGTATACTTTTTGATGTTTTAGATCGAGTGACCCCAAACTAGCTAAATTAGCACAAACATATGTATATAGGCAATGCCTGGGCAAGGTGGACATTCGTTGATAGTTGCTCACGGAAAGTTATATCCAAAATCTTGATGAGTACGATGAAGGACGCGAAGTCTTCTCTCTTTAGAATAACTGGTTGCCATTTTCCCTAAAATATATGTTTTATAGTACAATTGTTATATATTAAAATATGGAACGGTTGCAAAAATATAGGATGTTTATGGCCGCCTAGAGACCTGTGTGCTTTCCAAACCTCGAGTTCATGCACCTGTATGGACCATTCATACATTACAAAAATTATGATGCCCCATGTTCTTATCTTTATAATTTACTGGAAGGGGTTTCCCTTGTCTCAAAAGTATTTACACCCCAAATCAATCCTAGGTCGTTAAAATAAAGAAACTGTCGTTCTTATTCCGTGTTTGTATAATTTTCCTATGACGTGTCCTATTTTTATCGATACAAATTAAAGTCCCACGGGCAATTGTCGGGGAGCGCTTTTGATTCACCTTCAGTGGCTTTGTTTGTGCTAATGACTTTCTTATTCATCTCAAGACTAGTCATAACTGGGGAAAATATAATCTGGGATGTTTAGGATTGAAACAAAAATCAGATTTATCAACGACACACAAAACAAAAAAGATTTAGATCCTGTATGGACCATATATCCTCTATGCAAAGTATCAGAGGGTAAGCCTGTTTACTCTTGTTTCATTGGCCTTAAAAGGGCCTTGTTTTGGTTAACAGAATTTTTTTTTTATAAATGAGTTCTGGAATCGATGGTATAGAGTTGTCAAAATAATGTATTCTAATATTATGTCTGCTGTAATGGTTATTAACCATCTTACCGATTAGATTATAACTAACTCCGGAGTGAGGCATTGGGATACTATATCGCCTTCACTGTTTTCCATCGATATAAATGGTTTCATTGAAGAAGTAAAACAATGTAATTTGAGAGTTAATATAAACGAAAAGTTTATATCTATTTTGGCTTATGCGGATGACATTGTTTTTTTTTTTAGCTGAGAGTGAATCTGATTTACAACATTTATTAGATGTTGTTAATACCTGGTGCAGCAAATTGAGATTTAATGTTAATATTAATCAATCAAAAATTATTCACGTTGGAAAAAGTAGGGAAGAACGAAGTACTTTTGAACTAAAGTTGGGTACTACAGTTATTGGCTAAATCGATAGTTACAAAGTATCTTGGGGTGATATTTACAGAATATGTGAATTTTGAAATTGCTGCTAAGACCTTGTCGGAATCCGCAGGTAGGGCGCTTGGATCTATTATCAGCAAATGTAGAAATATATCAGGTCCTGGTTTTAAAACTTATACTGCTTTATTTAACAAAGGCGTCCTATACTTAACTATGGTGTCGCAGTATGCAGGATGGATAAAAATACCTAAAAATACCCTCCACTAACAGTGAGTTTGATTTGTGGACCGTCCCGCCCACACAGACCAGTGCCGAACAAGGATTATGGGTGGAGCATCTCTCGCTCCCCAGGATTTAGCCCATACATACTTGTATGTGAAAGCCAAGGTCGTCAATGGGGATGGCTCCAGAATCGTGGACCAAGCAACGGCGGGTCTGACGAATCTCTGGCTGCACTCTATGTTTCAACGGGTGGATATATTTCTCAGCGACAAACTCATTAGTGACTCGACCAACACGTACCCATATCGAGCCTACATCGAGACGCTGTTGTTGTATGGACGAGAGGCTAAAAAATCTCAGCTCACATCCGCTTTATTCTACCAGGACACAGCCGAGCACATGGGCGTAGAGAGCGACAATGCGGGATATAACAAACGGAAGGCTTTGACCGCGAACAGTGTCTCGGTGGATCCCGTGGGAAGACTGCACGCATACATGTTCATGCAAGACCGGTACCTCTTGAACAAGGTCTCCAGCAAAATCCGACTGATACGGGCGCCTCCAACCTTCGCCTTGATGGCCACTAACGTAGAGGGGCATGCTACTGACTTTAAGATTGCCATCCAAGACGCAGTCCTGTATGTCAGAAAAGTGAAACCGAATCCAGCTTTTCAATTGAGACACCTCAAAACCTCGAAACAAAACCAACCCAGTACCATATCCGGCGTGTGCAAACGAAAGTGTTCTCTGTGTCGGCTGGAAATATGAGCGCCAACAAAGAAAACCTGCTTCTGGGGGGAACTACCTGAGCGATTGATCCTGGTCTGTGTGGAAAATACCAGTTTCAGCGAGCCTACACTGTAAAAACGCTGAGTAAACGTTCAACCATAAAGTGGATGTAACTCGGTTGCAACCATAAACTGGTTCAACGTAGCACCAAGCAAATTTCAACGTTGAACTGAAATGAGGTTAAACGTTCAACCACGAAAAGGTGTAACGTTGAACTGAAAGGTAAACGTTGAACCAGTTTCTGGTTCAACGTTTAACCATGGAAAACCCTGAACCAAAATTTGGTGTTACCTATAACCAATTACTGGTTCAACGTATAACCAGATTCAGGTTCAATGTTTTCTCAGAAATAGGTTCAACGTACAACCACATCAAGGTTAAACGTACAACCACATCAAGGTTTAACGTTGAACTGAAATGAGGTTAAACGTTCAACAACAAAAAGGTGTAACGTTGAACTGAAAGGTAAACGTTGAACCAGTTTCTGGTTCAACGTTTAACCATGGAAAACCCTGAACCAAAATTTGGTGTTACCTATAACCAATTACTGGTTCAACGTATAACCAGATTCAGGTTCAATGTTTTCTCAGAAATAGGTTCAACGTACAACCACATCAAGGTTAAACGTACAACCACATCAAGGTTTAACGTTCATCCAGATGCAGATTTAAATGAAATCTGCACCGGATTGTTGTGGTGCAAATTGTACATGTATTTGCAGATTTAGTTAAATTCTAAATTCTTGCAAATACATCGGAACCATATGAGCAACCAAGTTACATCCCAGTGTTATTTCTTGCAGTCATCAGTGAAAAGTATATCAACCTGTAAGAAAGTGAAGGATATTTCAGAACATACATCAACAAATACACACTAATTGAAATAAAATTCATATATTTAAATCATATTCGGATATAATCTAATAACAGATCTGATTTCTAACAATACGAATACCTAGCTTCATCTATATACAAGAGTTCATGTGGAATCGATATCTTTGCATATTTGTATCCCAAATCTGACGCCAGGGGGCGCTGCTTGGGGTGCGGCTATGAGTCGCTGGATGACGAATAAGGAACTGTGAACCGCGGTCTAACTTTATGAATGCTCTAAATAAACACTAGACTGTTTGCAATCAAATGAACAACTAAAGATATGAAAAGCTAAAATGTAAACATTGAATTCTACCAATTCATGAATCACAGAAACCACAAGTAACAGGGGTTACAATAATGGGGAAGGGAGTCTGGGGAGGTTTAGTAACATCCAAGATGGTACCACCTACAATAAGTTTGATGCCTCCTTTTCAACTGATGTTAGACTCATAACACTCCTCATCTAAGGAATGAAAACTTCAAGATGCAAAATGATTATCATGATTATTATTAACTTTTTTAGCTTACTGCTGTATGATGAAATATTACTGTATACATATGGCATAATTGTCTGTTAATATCACTGATCTGAAATATTTGAGTGAGCAAGTTAATTGCATTTTATCACAGTTTAGTTTTGGGACCTACATACATAGTTTATGTGTGTCCAACCTTCCTACACATAGTATAGGTGATCGGACTTCACACAGCGACCTATGTATTCTGAGTACATGTTATATCACTGATTTGAGTGAGCTAGTTAATTGCATTTTATCACAGATTAGTTATGGGACCTACATACATAGTTTATGTGTGTCCAACCTTCCTACACATAGTATAGGTGATCGGACTTCACACAGCGACCTATGTATTCTGAGTACATGTTATATCACTGATTTGAGTGAGCTAGTTAATTGCATTTTATCACAGATTAGTTATGGGACCTACATACATAGTTTATGTATGTCCAAACTTCCTACACATAGTATAGGTGATCGGACTTCACACAGCGACCTATGTATTCTGAGTACATGTAATATCAATGATTTGAGTACATGTAATATCACTGATTTGAGTGAGCTAGTTAATTGCATTTTATCACAGATTAGTTATGGGACCTACATACATAGTTTATGTGTGTCCAACATTCCTACACATAGTATTGGTGATCGGACTTCACACAGCGACCTATGTATTCTGAGTACATGTTATATCACTGATTTGAGTGAGCTAGTTAATTGCATTTTATCACAGATTAGTTTTGGGACCTACATACATAGTTTATGTGTGTCCAACCTTCCTACACATAGTATAGGTGATCGGACTTCACACAGCGACCTATGTATTCTGAGTACATGTTATATCACTGATTTGAGTGAGCTAGTTAATTGCATTTTATCACAGATTAGTTATGGGACCTACATACATAGTTTATGTGTGTCCAACCTTCCTACACATAGTATAGGTGATCGGACTTCACACAGCGACCTATGTATTCTGAGTACATGTAATATCAATGATTTGAGTACATGTAATATCACTGATTTGAGTGAGCTAGTTAATTGCATTTTATCACAGATTAGTTATGGGACCTACCTACATAGTTTATGTGTGTCCAACCTTCCTACACATAGTATAGGTGATCGGACTTCACACAGCGACCTATGTATTCTGAGTACATGTTATATCACTGATTTGAGTGAGCTAGTTAATTGCATTTTATCACAGATTAGTTATGGGACCTACATACATAGTTTATGTGTGTCCAACCTTCCTACACATAGTATAGGTGATCGGACTTCACACAGCGACCTATGTATTCTGAGTACATGTAATATCAATGATTTGAGTGAGCTAGCTAATTGCATTTTATCACATATTAGTTGGGGCCTATATACATAGTTTATGTGTGTCCAACCTTCCTACACAGAGTATAGGTGATCGGACTTCACACAGCGACCTATGTATTCTGAGTACATGTAATATCAATGATTTGAGTGAGCTAGCTAATTGCATTTTATCACATATTAGTTGGGGCCTATATACATAGTTTATGTGTGTCCAACCTTCCTACACAGAGTATAGGTGATCGGACTTCACACAGCGACCTATGTATTCCGAGTACATGTATTTAACATCACTGATCTGGAATAATTGAGAGAATTATTTAATTGCATTTTCTCACAGTTTAGTAATGGGACATACTTGCATAGTTTATGTGTGTCCAACCTATCACTGATCAGGGATATTTGAGAGAGCCAGATAATTGCACATTATCACAGTTTAGTTTGAGTGAGCTAGCTAATTGCATTTTATCAAAGTTTAGTTATGGGACCTAAATACACAGTTGAAGTGTGTAAGACCTTCCTACAAAGAGTATAAGTGGTCAGAATTCACACAGTGACTTATGTACCCGAGTCAAATTATATTACACAATGTATTAATGATCTGGGACATACAGAGTCATAATATGGTAAATAAAAATTTATATCCACCTTCCTGTACAGAGTACATGTAAAGGTGGTCAGACTTCACACATTGACTTTTGTATCTGAAGTCAATTATTCGTCATGTATCGATGATTTGTGATATATCGAGTGTTGCATTGTTTTCTTGTATTCAACATCACAGTTAATTCATAGTAAACAACACCCTTGTCTTCTCATCTACATGTAGCTGCAGAGTGTTATGTTGGGCCATCTGCTTCAACAGATGAGAGGGCTAAAGGTATATGCACATTGTTCATCATTCTATCACAGTAATGAGACTTTGTTTGCATACGATGGTGTCACTTTTCTATCACCAGTAGTATGCCGGCCATTGTGGTTGATTTTTTTGTAAGGGTGTTCAGAAATGGTGAAGATTCAACACAGTTCCATTTTGTTCCTCTTCTATATGTAATATGGTACCACAGCTTTAGCCTGAATATTTGTTGTATCACATTACCATTTCATCTTTTCTGTCACATCCAATGATACCGGTAGCCATTATCTTGTGAGATGCAGGTATGTCAGAGACCAATTATTTCACATAGTCCAAATTATGAAATAATGCACACACTTCCACCATCATCTGAAACCCTGTAATGTATCATCCGAAACCCTGTAATGTAATGATCCGCACTGTGACGTGTCTCTGATCTTTCTTGCAAGCAGTTGGTCCTATTAAACAAATAAAGAATTGTGCAATATAATTTGTCTTCACTATCCTGTCAATATAAGCTTACATTTGTAAGTACCATTCTACAGGGGTTGAAATGTTTGTAAAACTTTACTTGTCCCAGGTGACAAGGGACTATTTTTTTTTACTTGTCACCTTGTTGACAGTAGTTGTCTCAAAATATTACCAAGTTTTGACTTCCTTATATAACCGTGTTCTAATTTTTCATGAAATAGAACAACAAATTAGATTCAGACTTTGTTCTGTTATTCTTTTAGTGTATTTATTTGGGTAGTAGAATACACAGACAGACAGACTACACCATGTATACAGACAAATTACCATTTTGATTGGCTTAGGTGAAGGAAAGTAATTAGGATAATCAGCGTCGTCTGCCGATTTTTGTAATTTGTCCCCGAGTTTTGCAATACACAGAAAATTTATCGTACAGCTTTAAAACTTCACACAGTATATAAACTAAAAAAAAAAATTCCCCCATATGTAATTAATCTGGGAATTGACGAAAATGACCAATACCTACCATGTTATTTTGGGGCTACGATGACATTGACCTGCCAATGTTATATAACATGCAGACTTGGTGTCATGGCGTCAAAAAATAACCTACAAATCTCCCATCTAATTGCTGTTTTCGCGATTTGTTGAGAACTACTGGAAGGATTTTCTTGATACTTTGGAATAAAATTAGTACTTTTTATTTTATTTCCTGTGTGAAGTTTCAATATCCCCCGATCAATTGTCTCCGAAATACCGCCGGATATATTATCTGTGACAGACAGTAGAACCAGTATTTTTACAAGGGAAAGAATGTTTTCAATATCATGTGAGTCACTCTTTCGACGGATAATTTTTGGCAAGAAATTCTTGATTGTTCTGCCTTCTTGTGACTGGGATTTCATTCCGACGTTTCAGAAAACGATCCATATTACTGTCGAAGAATAGTTGCCACTAATGCTCTATTCAACCAAAATGACAGAACCACCATGACCAAACGTGTTATCGCTAGGCTGCATTCAGATTCTATCAGCTACACTGATTGGCTGGATGGAGTTATTGGACTAATGAAATCGCGCGTACCATAATCACTCGACTTGTCACAAGGTTATTTTCTATCTTCGCGCACAGGAGAGCGGTTTTCAAAACGACAGTGACAACAACGACATCGGTCATATGGGCCATGAAATCACGTAAATTTTATCAACTTCGAGGCCTGCGGAAACTATGCTACACACATTGTTTTGTTAGGCGAAGTATATATCTGTTACAAATAAAAACGGCACTTTATGGCTTTGTTGTCGCAGGCGACAAGTCATTTTTCTTTTTACTTGTCACTTGCGAAAATCACTTGTCATCGACAAGTAGACAAGCGTTATTTCGAGCGCTGATTCTATAAAATCTGAACTCATCAACTGTACATTGAGCCATCTGCAGATGAAGCCTTGATGACCCCCCCCCACTCACCAACAGAGTGGCAAAATTATTCATTCTTGTTGCTGGTTTTAGTATGGTCTATGAGCATCATATATCTGATTATTAGCATTGAAAATGACAGATTATTCCTTACATCTTCAATCGCGATAAAATCCATTACAAGATGATGATGTTCACTCTGTGGGAGCCATATACACTGTCGCCTCCTTCATCTTCCTCCAACAGTCAGACTCAAACAAATGGCTTCTGTCTGACCTTCTCCCTGTTACACATTCTGTAGGAGAAAATATTAAATGGAGTAAGATCTAATATAACTAATTTATTCATAAAGGTTGGGGGAAATATCCCGATTTTCATGACAAGCACTCACTCACTCGGCCCCTCGCAACCCCTGGCAATTTCTCATGCCACCACCCTGCCTTGGGAATATCTCATGAAATCAATCCCACATGGTCTTGCCACATAAAAATAGTATATATTTTCAACACCCCACCCCCCCCTCCTCCCCAACACACACACTTTACCACCATGCCCCCTTATCTGGATTGGAAAAAAAATCATAATTACTAACATGGATATTATAGTATACTAATTTGGTAGCTACCACCCTATGTTGCATGTTTGTAAATCTCATCAATTTGCCTCTTGACCCCCCCCTCCCCCCTAAGTGGATGTGTGTGTAGTGGGCATGGTGGGGGGGGGTTATGTAGTGGGCATCCTGGGGGTGGGGGGGTTATGGGGTAATACATGGTACAGCTATGATGTATCATTTATCAAGTCTTATCAATGACTTCTCAAATTTCCTTTGATTGTGTCCTTGTAATGTATTCACTTACTACTTGTCATCCATCATAGTGTATTTCATAAACATCAAAATGACTTCTTCGTCGATCAGGCACTAGGGCAGCTGGACTTCTCACACTTCTCACTTGATCACTGGATAAACAGTTACACAATGTTGACATGATATTACCCCATTGGACACAAAATGTTGCCAACATTTGATATAGTCTTACGGCATTATGTAACTATTATAAATTCATTGGACTGATTAGAATTTCAGCCAAAATTGAGGGGTGACTGAATGTTAATAGATGTTTTGAATTATTATAGGATTATAACATGCATAGGAATATGTCCAGTGAACAATACTATATAATGTCTTAATGTATTTTTTTTTTTTTTTTTTTTTTGGAATAGGAGGTTAATGCATATTAGTTTGCAAGGACCTTAGAGTTCAACAATCCACAAAGCGTATTGCAAGTATTTTTGTGGACAACGCGGCTGATAATTACTGGTATCCATATGTATATAGCTGTTGACCTATGCAGATATAGTGACAGTTTAATTAATTCTTTTTTGGAAATACATAGGAAATTATATAGCCTGTAAGGGCCTTAGATTGCACTCATCCACAACTGGTATGGAAAAACGACATGCTAAATGTAATAAGTGATTGGAAATTGCAAAATACCGCCAAGTGGTAACAGTAAATTATATCAATGACATATTAAAACAGACAACAGACAGCAACATTCTTTCACGCAATGAATAAATGAACGGAGAATGAACAATGAAGCATAGCCCAGTTTTCGACACAGCTTCGATTTCAAAACATAAAGCGAAAGCAACGGGGACGAGATTTCTGTGCGTAACGTATTCAGTTCAAACAATTGTTTGTCCATATTACTTACCAGAAAACAGATGTAACGGGACGGGTAATGTTCATTGTTAAGCTGCCAACAACACCACACGTTCTCTCTCCTCCTCACACTGCAATCCAGCAGGTGGCGCTTCATAAAACGAAGGACGATAACCGATGACCAGTTGAACCATAGTCCAGTTGAACGTTGAACCAAAAAGTGGTTCTTTTGACGACCACCGCGGGAAAAACAATAACGAGGGCGGGAAATACGTTGAACCGAAAAACAGTTGAACGTACACTCGGTCGGGAATAATTTTGACCCACACAACAGTATTACGTCTTTCATTTTTGATAACTTCTATGATTGTTTCTGACTGTTGATAGGCTATTTTATGAGCGAAAATACTAATATGCCATCAAAATAAGTGCATAACAGCGAAGTTTCCCAAATCGACACGCGTTATTAACGACTTGGACATTCAGTTTTAAGCATAACCACATGGTTTATTTGGAAAAGTCTGCAGAATTTAACTTAATATTAATAAGAAAATTACTCCCTGTTCTCAGACATTCATATCCCATTGTTTCGGTCATGTTGGTGTCGTTTTACCATGCACGGAGTTTCATGTGGTTGAACGTATAACCAGTTATAGGTTGAACGTAAAACCAATAATAGGTTCAACGTTTACGCCCAAGCTAGTATCATGTGGTTATACGTAGAACCAGTTATAGGTTGAAAGAAGAACCAATAACAGGTTCAACGTTTACCTCCATGCAAGTATCAATATATGTTTGAATTCGAACTGAAAACGTTCAACCAGATTCCGGGTAAACGTTTACTGTCATTAAAAATTGGTTCAACGTTGAACTGATAACAGGTTGAACATTTACTCCCTGAAATTGGCCGTTTTTACAGTGTACCCAGTCCCAGATACGGCCTTAACACCGAACTTTGGGCGCGAATTCCATTCGAGCCTATCGGAGCCTGTTTACAGCCACCGGTCAAATCAACCAGGACGAAAGGAATATGATAGGAGTATCCGCGAACGGATACGCGTTGTTCTGTTTCGATCTGACCCCCACCTTAGAGAACGACCATCAGCTGGCCATCGCCAAGCAAGGCAATTTACGGTTGGAAATCCACTTTGCACGAGCCGTTCGGAGCATCGACAGTGTGATCTACTACGCCGAGTTTGACATCATTCAAGTGGACAAGGTGCACAACGTCCTATGCGACTTTGCCACCTAACATGGATACAGACCAGATAACCACCGTGCTGGAGAATGACACAGGGACACGTATGGTCTTTCAAGGGGTGTTCGCCCAAGGTGTGTTTCCATTAGACCGTATGTATCCTGCTGCTTACGTTCTCAACACGGACCCGATGGATCGGCCCGTGAACATTGGGTGGGCGTGTACTTGACAGAACAGCAGGGCGAATACTTTGACCCGTACGGCCTGCCACTCCTCCATCCCGATTTAACATACTTCATGGATCAAGGCACAGAGACGGGGTGTTGGAACAGTCAAACGTTGCAAAGCCTGACCAGTAGCGTGTGCGGACAATATTGCTTGTTTTACCTATACCATCGATGCCGGGGAAGAACCTCATCTTCCATCGTTCAGATGTTTGACGAGTACCCCAAGCCCGAGGATCGCGATGTACTCGTATATGACTCGGTCGCCCATCATTTCAATGTGCAAGCCCCGTTTTGGGCTTAAGTTCTTTCAATATACAAGCCCCCTGTTCTGGGCTTAAGTTCTTTCACGAAAAACCCCCTTTTCTGGGCTTAAGTTCTTTTAATGTGTAAGCCCCCTGTTCTGGGCTTAAGTTCTTTCGCGAAAATCCCCCTGTTTTGGGCTTCAGTTTTCACGTGGTTGTTCTCACGTTGTTGTTATTTTTTGTTGAATAAAAACCAAAATGAGATCTCACCAAAAAAACCTGTCTTGTGTGTTTTCTATATGAGCATAATGCATGAAGGCTATAACAGACATGTGGGGATTCGGTCAAACTGGCCTTAAACACCGTGGAGAAAGTAGCCAATCAGTGGCCTAGGATGGGGCCAAATGTAACCAATCAATGTCCAGAAAACTTTACCCGGATGTACAAGAACCCGGGTGTAGGCGCGGACGTAAGCGAAAGCATCCTGATACCCGAAATTAGGCTCAGACGTGAGCGAAATTCTAGTACCCGTCCATTGGTTCTTTTATCGATCGCTCATTGGCTCTTTTTCTCGACCGCTGATTGGTCCAAATAAAACTGCCCATCCTTCCCAGGTTAATTTACAATCACCTTTTTGTGTTCAAGCTCTGTATATCGATGCCGCAACATTGTAGCGATCGTGTCTGAACTTGGATGAAATATATACCCCGATGTGATATAGTACCCTTGCCCACTTCCGGATAACCCGCACGCGCCTGCGTACAGTTGGATAACCCGCGTGCGCTGTAGCTGGGGCGGGCCGGGCCGGAGAAAACTTATACGTTGAAAATCTGGACTCTACGTCTAAGGGAAAATTGGAACTCTTCTGGGTTCGGATGTAGTTTTAGTGAAACCGGAAATGACGTCACACACACACTTGCGCAGAACCCACACCACCAAAACCACAACCATGGACACATATGGGGTTTAGTTCCCCAAACACACTCCCACGCATCCCCAAAATGCTTGCTTTCTATACTACGACCAGACTGCGCATGCGCAGACTATTGATCACGGACGAAGCATGAGCACAGTCGCATGCTGCTTCACGAGAGCTTCAAAATAAGACCTCATACGACCACAACAGACCAATATTGACCCAAGTCGGCGCCAAAATGTCTATTTCCATATACTTGGTATACTGCGCATGCGCAGAATGTTGAAGACGAACGACACACTAGTCCAGGTGGATGCTCCCTCACGAATGCTTCACATTGATACCTCAATCGGCCCACTCGTGACCCACCTAGACTCCAAAACGTCTATTTCCATACCGTTTTCCCACAATTCCCTGTCTGCGCATGCGCAGAATGCTGACAACGACAAACCATTAGCACAGTCGGATGCTCCTTCACGACTGCTTCACATTGATACATGAGACGACACCATCGGACCAATAGTATCCCACCTAGACCCCAAAATGTCTAATTCCATACCCTTTTCCCACAATTCCTGCTGGAGCATGCGAAGAATGACGTCAGTTCCACGTCACACCCATCCCGTCGGATGCGCCTTCACGAATGCTTCACGTTGATACCTCATACGACTCCATCGGACCAATAGGTGCACACCTAGACCCCAAAACGTATATTTCACACTCTTTGTCTAATGCGCATGCGTATAACGACGTCAGTTTCATGTCACGCCCATTCCCTCGGATGCTCCATCAAGAATGGTTCACATTGATACCTCATACGACTCCATCGGACCAATAGACCCCAGAACGTCAATTTCCATACACTTTGTCTACTGCGCATGCGCAGAATGACGTCAGTTCCACGTCACACCCATCCCGTTTTTACTAAAACAGGGCGAAAAAAACGCCCTGGCATCCTCCACACATTCGGTCTTCACTAAGCTTTGACGGAATTTAAAGTGCGAGATTATCATAACTGCTCTGCATCGCATCAAATTGAAATAACCAGAATCAATCAACTGCTGCGCAATTGGGAAATTCGACAGTCAAAAGAAAACAAACACTCGGTGACTATCGGAAATAAAATAACTGTTCATCTCTTCACAACAACAACAACAACACCATATCAAAGCTAACGGTCGTTTGTTTGAAAACAAGCAATACCGGGTATTTGTTTATCGGAATCAATTAATGCCCATCGCACATTCACATCTGCAAAATTAAATAACCCAGTAATGAGTATACTGAGCAAGACTGTTTGACTGGTGAGATTATAGTAGTGTGAATGATGTTTTGGTACAGGGCTATATGTAAATTGAATGACAGCAGGGTCGATTGACTGGCAAGAAGGGGAGATAACCCCTCTTTGGAGGGTGGTCACAGATGGCTACCTAAGTTGGTTAGAAAGCCTGATGTCAAATTGACATATCAAACGAATATAGGATTGGGAGATATACCATGAAGCTACAGTCTGTTATGATAAATTATTGTGTTACGTGACGCTTGAAAATAGGCGCGCCATAATTCATCCCAGTCAAAAAAATTGAGTCCGAGTTCCGATCAATAAGTTAGTTGCGAAATTTTATGCTCCCCATGTCTTGTTGCTGCACGAACAGCATTGAATCTCGACTGGTCTTCTCTTATCGTTTGTTAGTCTCCATCGATAATCTAATCCGTTCATAATTCGCCCAGATTTTTCTTCCAAATTACTGTGAGTACTTTTCGATGTTTTACAGTTTTTAAGAGGCATTTTCCAAGAAGCAATTCGGTCGTAGAATCGACAGAATCGGACCACGAATGTAAGTTTTTTTAATCTTTAATGCTGCGAAAGTTGTTCCTCTTTTTATAGGCCAAGACCAAGCAAATGCTGGAAGTTTGACATTATTATTAAAAGTATTAAGGCGACCGCACGCGTTTTTCTGACGCCGGTGTCCCGAAATCCGGGAAATTTCTGGGTGTACGGGAGTTTTCTGATGCCTGACAATGGATTCCAAAAATTCGATGTCCAAAAATTCTAGTATCCCCTGTGTATGAGTATATGCCGTCATACTGTGTATATGAAGAGAGTGCACTCGTTATGCACAGTATGGTAGGATGTATTCTTGTCCCCATGCAGTCTGTGGTTGAAAACAAAGGTTTTGGATCCAAACTCGGCTGTGTCTGAATATCCAGACACAGGTGCGCTGGTCTTTAATTTCCTCGGATGAAGACCAGCGAAGTCTGTCAAACGGATATTTACGGCTGTAAAACTATCATTAACGTCTGCAAATACTAAAATACTACATTTTTATTCCTATTCTAATTTCACTTCCTTTCCAAAGTAATTTAATAACAATACTTTAGAAATTGCTCGCTCATGCAGTTGTACCGGTACTACTCAATAATGCCTTGGAGTCCCGGTGTTCGCCAGGTGTTCATGAAACAGACGACCGAGAGCGATCGCGTAGCACGTCGAAACAATTTGCGACAGTTAATGCAAATTTTACGGTCTCAAATATTTTCATCTGACCAATCGGGTATACAGATTAAATTGGATGGTATTAGAATGTCGAATTTATCGCTGTGCAATGATGGTGATGGTCGATTCACATACAATATAATATGGTACTCCGTAGAACCTATAGATGCGGAATCCCACGTTGTGGAATCAACCTTCACACATGCGTATATCGTAGAACGCGTGTGACACAGGCTGACCAATCACGATACTCGATACAAGCTGCAGACATGATGCGCTCCAGTACGTTTCTATCAGAGTGTCACTGATATTTTTTTCTAAAACCGGGATTGAAGTTATTAATTATATTATTTGGGAAAAAGACTCCCATATTGACTTCATCAAGGGATGAAAATTTCCACTCGAAGGGGATGGAAGTACATTCCAACTTCGCCTGGCGGCTCTCCCTCTCTCTCCGAGTCTCTCTCTGTCTCAAACCAGTGACCTTGATGGTTAAAGACATCGGAATAGTAAACCTGTCATAGATAATCCACACCTAAACCCCCGAGTGACTGAATCCGAACAGCTTACTATTAATTAGTTTTTCTAAACGAAACTTCTGCAGTGGCAGAATATTAACATATACAGCCGAAGTGTCTTATTGCTTTGAATAACGATTGATCGATACTTGTGGCATATTAACCCAGCGTTAGTGATGCTTCGAGAATAATTATGTTAATAATTAAGTATCATCTTTTTTTCTTACAGAGTAATAACCGAAGACAACATGAGAATGTGGATAACCTGATGATCGACGTCAATCCAACTGGATGGAATATGTAGAACTAACAGAGACTGCAGAAATTGAACTTAACAGCGTCTGTTACCAGTCACTGGATCTACATGTATCTGTGCTTCAATTGCCATAAAGGTATCACCCGGAAAGAACATCGTGTGTTTAAGCCGGACGTGAAACCATAAACCATTCAGTCTCTATAGGATACTAAGCAGAGTACCATGGAATATCTCGAGAAGAATATCAATACGGAGAAACTGTTCAAGTGTTCAGTTTGCGAGTACAGTTGTACATCACATATACTTCTGGTTGCACACATGAGAACTCACACAGGGAAGAAACGCTTCCAATGTCCGTTATGTGTACACTCATGTGATCGAAAATATCGACTAACGGACCACATGATGACTCACACTGGAGAGAAACCGTACAGATGTCGAGTGTGTCAGTACACATGTGCACAAAAGAGTTATCTGAAGCAGCACGTGAGAAGTCACACGGGAGAGAAACCTTACAAATGCTCTTTGTGTGACTACAGTTGTGCCCAACTGTCGTCGCTGACTAAACACCTGAGAATGCACACTGGAGAGAAACCTTACAAATGCTCAGTGTGTGATTATAGATGTGCCCATAAGTCCTCGCTGAATAAACACCTGATAACACACTCTGGAGAGAAACCTTACAAATGCTCATTGTGTGACTATAGATGTGCCCAACTGTCGTCGATCACTAGACACATGCGAACACACACTGGAGAGAAATCTTTCAAATGTTCATTGTGTGACTATAGATGTGCCCAACTGTCGTCGCTCACTAGACACATGCGAACACACTCTGGAGAGAAACCTTACAAATGCTCCTTGTGTGAGTATAGATGTGCCCAACTGTCGTCGCTCGCTAGACACATGCGAACACACACTGGATAGAAACCATACAAGTGTTCATTATGTACATTCATATGTGGTCGCCTCAGTTCACTGAATCGTGACACGAGAAGTCACACTGGGGAAAAACTTTTCAAGTGCTCATTGTGTGAATACACATGTGCACGAAGACGTTACCTCGCAATACACATGAAAACTCGTACTGGAGAGAAACCATAGAAGTGTAACATGTGTGTATACATATGTACACATTCAGTGACACCCGAGCTGACACATGGAAACACACACTGAAGAGAAGCAATGGAAGTGTCCACTATCGGAGTACGAGTGTGCAGAGCAACAACATTTGAACACCTACATGAAAACATGATAACACATACTGGAGCCCGTCAAGACCGGAGTCATGCTGGAGGAAATCCTTACAAACGCTAGACCTGTCTATCCATATAAATGTGCACTACACTCAAAATAAAATTCCGTTTACTCGAACGGAAAAAATCCGTCCCCAGGGAATCAAGGGAATATTCCGTTATTGTAACGGATTCCTATTTTTTAACGGATTCAACGGATTTTATTATCCGTTAAATTTAACGGAAAAGTCCGTCCCCAGGGAATCGAGGGAATATTCCGTTATTGTAACGGATTCTTATTTTTTAACGGATTCAACGTTGGGCCCTTGCTGGTAACCGGAAATTTATTAAATTTTATCGCATGCAAACTGGGTTTATATTGTGTGGATTTTTTCACGTAGCTCTAACGTCCGAGTTAAGAGAATAATCCTCTCAGTATATAGATCATCGGAATCGTTCGTAATATCCAATGTTTAATGATTTTAACTCAAACCGCATTGATATTGACTGCGCTGATTAACTCTCATGTGGTTTTTAATTCAGTGCATTCTCTTTGTCGAGGAAGAAATTTAAAAAAATTAAAATTCTATCGATCGGACAGAGTCGGACATGTTTGGCATATAATTCCGATATTGCTCATTAATCGCAAACGTAATTATACATGCAGATAAATTTTAAAATTACAATTTCCTGCTCATAAAAGTAAAACAAATGAGTAGGTTCATTCAAGTTAGATAACTCTTGGTGCGGTGATGCCCACGACGGCCCGGTGTGGTTAGGTTGATGTGGAGATGCCTACACAGCCCAATTCAGAATGTGGGCTTCCCAGTACTTAACCCACTTGGGGCCAGTGTAGGGTTGCCCATGCCCCCACAGCCCGCGACATGCCGACGTTTGCCCAGGTGGCACCAATGATTACTTGCTGACTGATGGGATATTCCGTTGATGTAACGGATGAGTCCGTCAGTGCAATACAACAACGGAAGATTCCCTTACTATAACGTACTATTTCCGTTTATATAACGGATTAATCCGTTAAAACTACCTAACGGATAGTAATACGTTAAATTTTAACGGATTATTATTTTGAGTGTACAGAATATATTGAGTGGACACTTCAATCCAGATATTGAAGTGAAACATTCACAACTGCTTGGTGTGAAAGTACAGGTGTGCACATCAGTTGTGACCGCACAGGTGTGCATACCAGGCAGGTCCAACCAGACACGTGGAAGCTGGCACATAGAAGCCTTACAAATGCTTGATGCATCATTAGAAATATTGAAGTCTGATTATTGCTTGTGGTGCCGGGTACAGGAGAGAACTGTCCCTGGAGGGAAACTTTATCACTGGCTCACCGCTGGTGTGTCACACAGCTGTGCAGAAACAAGATAACAATTTGAGAAAAATATTACATCTGTAGACTATGCAGTTACAAGTGTTCAACTAACGACTAGGATTTTGTGTAAGACCTCCCATTGAAAAGTTACTATTCAGAAATGTTTGATGGAATGAGGTTCACCAATAGGTGGGTTTGTATATATATATATATATATATTTTTTGTTGTTTTTTTTTTGCATTTTTTATTTCGAAATAATTGTTGATCAAAAAAGACTTGGATTCGGTTATAGGTTGGGACACACTATAGCCGTGCATAAGATAAATTTATTTGTATCTACTTTGATGTTATAACATTAACTGTTGAGCATGTTGATTAAACCAGTATTGGAATCCTTATGTCAATCCTATCCTGTTGGTGAGTGGTTCAGGTTCACCTTTCCAAACATACCGCAACCCACTCGTACAGGAGAGATAATTTAGAAATAATTGCTTGTTTGCTGCGGTAAAACAAGTAGGATAAATCTCGATGAAATACGATTAATCTAAGTTTGGTCCTATTGCATCGCGATCTATCTCACATGTTTTAGCGCAGTAAACAAGCAATTGTCTCTATTTTACTACACCACAAACGGCAGAATTGTGAGAGATTATTCATACAAAGGAATATATGCTCCTCTAAATAAAAGTCGGCACCCTTATAATATACCCGACAAAAAAGGCGTTGGCCCATTAACTTATCAAAGCAAACACAACCTGCAAGTCGCCTGCCCGAAATCCACACAGTGGACGAGTCCACACTGCAGCAGATAGGCGCATGCTAAAACGTTGTTAATGTTCAAAATTACGAACAATGTTAACAAGTACCAATAAGTTTCAAGACTATTCCAACAATAGCGTGAACTTTCGAATTTTATAAGATTATCGTCCCAGTACTTTACCTACAATGGTCATATCGCAGTTTTTGAATTAGCCTATCTCCCTCTGGGTTCTCTTTTCCCACGTTGCTCCCACCCCGAATTACCCAACATATAAAAATTACTACTTGATTTAGAGAGGCCCATTAAGATTTTGCCGTTAAATTTTGCATGTGTGGGACTTGAGCAAGTCGATATTTTCAGAAATTATTTGAAAAATGTTGGGTAAAATCTGCTCTAATAATCAACCCTCTAATGAGAATAACGTTCAAGGCTTTGTCATTTTGAGTCATTGTCTCCAATAACAGCAACAACAACAACAACAACAACAGTGGGTTCACAAAGGTTTTGAGTGCGGCCTTTTGAAATTAGATGTCACCTGGGCTTCCTTCTTTATATGTAATAATATTATTTGGTAAAACACTTG
>JAVTVY010031548.1:0-11827 GCA_036873755.1 Hanleya hanleyi | reverse complement strand
AGACTACGTGCTGACGTCCCAGCCCGTGTACCGTAAGAGGGGAGAAGCCGGACCCCTCCAACTGAGCGTGCAGCCCCGTGGACCTAATGTCGTGGGGCGGCTCTGCTAGCCGCCCATGTAATTCTATGAAGGAGATCTGTGGACCTAATGTCGTGGTGGCCGGCCAGACCGCCGGAGGGCGGCCACCTAGTGATTTCGCCGGCCCTGATGGCCCGTAATTGGCGCGCAGTTTTGTTTAAATTGATTCGAACTGTACAACTGCAACTGTAACGTCACCCTGGATGGAGGGACCCGTACGGCCATGACGGGGACGTCATGATTTGGAAAGGCGGGGGCAGTGTAACGGTTAACCGTTTGTAATTGGACCGTTCGAATCGGAGGGGAGTGTGTCACCGCTGGAAGGATGGAAGAGCCAGTTCGGGAGCGCCAGTGGGTGAAAATGCATTTCCCCGTGTTTCTCGCTTACCAGCGCGAGACAGGTGTTGCCTTTTATGTGGAAAATTCTTTACGGACTATGGATTGGGATGGCATTCCCATTTATGGACTATGAACTGTAATTTCGCTGTGAAGGCGATTTTTCGGGTTTCGCAACGTCTCCAGGGGGGTGGAGAAGAGCCCCGGCTATATAAGCTCGTGAGATATTCCAACCGAGGAGAGACGAGAAAGACAGAGCTAGAGGAACCACGTCCAGGTACAGCCTGTAACTTTCGATTTTGGCATAATTTACGGTTGGGCCGTAAATGCAGTGTTTTGGCCTGGGAGTCTAAAAGATTATAAATCCTGTAGTGTGTACAACCTGTGAAAGACACGTAAAACCAATGTACACTCGTTGGTTTGCCTTTTCAATGCGGCAACGTGTTTGCGCGGTGTGCATAATTTAGGGAACACGTCCGACTGGCGTGTTGTATGTAGTTGGGGGTATTCTATAATACTGTAATGAGACATGTGTTTGCCTGTAGCACATTTAGGCAACTTGCATGGTCTAACTTCAGTATAAAATAGGGCTTTCAGGTCTATACCAGTAGGTTGATAATTTCGACAATATTGCTGTGCTATCTCGCTGCACTGGGACTAAAGCCACAATATTTGTTGATCTTCTTGACCGTGTAGCGGTATATGACAATAGTCAGGGGATTCCCTCCACCCCCAGAAATATGCAACTCCACTAAATACAGAGATGAATCAACCAAGTTTCCCCCTGCCATAATCCTACAACGTATCAGTGCTTGGCCTATTTAATTCTGGCCCATGAAGACAGCTAAAATTGCAACCTTATACCGAGGCAGGAGAAACTCAATTCCGCAGTATTACAGCCGGCGGTGCGAGTCAAGACACAGGCGGGCGAGCCGTTTTCGTCGGGAAACATCGATAAACTGGGCCGGACGCTTTGGGAGCAAGAAAGGTCGCAGACAGTTACACAGACGGCGTATAGCTGGCCAAAGACAAGTTACGGATACAGCTCACAGATCACACAAGAAAGATACAGAACACAGATCCCACAAGAAGGATATGTGTATTTATCACACATTACAAGCAAATTAAGACACACAGATCATAAACAGTACAGTACAAGACCTGACATACAGATCACAGATTATACAGTCAAGAAAGCTACAGAACACAGATCCCACAAGAAGGATATGTGTATTTATCACACATAAGAAAGATACACAGAGCACAGCCCACACAGAAAAAGACAAGAAATACAGATCACAGACCGCACAGTAAAGACAAGAAATACAGATCACAGACCGCACAGTAAAGGCAAGATACGGTGCAGGCGGGCCTCGTTTTACCGATGTAAAAGTGGTAACAAGACTTACAGACTGTACAGTCAAGCCAAGGCACAGATTACAGCGGTAAAGAACAGACAGGGTCAAAGACAAGATACAAGTTACAGACAGTAAAGAAAAGACAAGGCACAGCACAGACAGACTTCTCCTCCCGAGAAACGTTGATTAAACGTGAAATCTACAGACCTGCGACCGGGTCGCCAAAGGTCGCAGAAGGTCGCAAAAGGTCGCAGTGGCTTGCGACCGGGTCGCAGAGAGTCGGCAACGACAGTGACATGCTGTAATGATGTTTCATCGGTACCAGATGAAATGGTAATACCAGATATACCCAAGTAATTGTCCTGACGGTCCCTGAGAGTTGAGTGGTGCGTGATACTTACCTGAGAGATCGTCGTGAAGTTGTGTAGTCACAGGCGTGTCTATAGACGGGTCGCAGCAGCCGCAAGAGTTGAGACGCCGGGCTATACTTACCTGTGCGGGAAGCAGACTGGTGAGCTGACAAGTTAGGGTCAGGCTCCGACGACTGGGGGTGAAGAACACGCCGGGTTGCCACGTCTCTGGAGAGAGCGTCACTGCCGTGACGTTCCATCGACTGGGTGTCGTATCTGGAGAGAGCGTTACCGCGTAACGTTCCAACGGGCCGTGACGTTTCAGCGACTTGGGGCCATATCTGGAGAGAGCGTCACTGCCGTGACGTTCCAACGCCTGAGGGTATATATATATTGGGGAGAACGTTACCGCCGTAACGTTCCAACGGGCCTTGACGTTTCAACGACTGGGTGTCGTATCTGGAGAGAGCGTTATATCCTTAACGTTCCAACGCCTGGGTGTCGTATCTGGAGAGAACGTTACATCCTTAACGTTCCAACGACGGGGTGCCATCCCTGGAGAGAGCGTTACACCCGTAACGTTTCAACGACGGAGGAAGAGAAGGGCCAGCAGCCAGGCCGCCCTTATCCCCAGAAGAGAAGGGCCAGCAGCCAGGCCGCCCTTATCGCGCATAGACATAAAGCACTATATTAACTATAAAGTTATATGCATACACTCTCATATATATATTATTGCCATATAACATCAAGCTTAAACTGCACACATTCTCTTCTATTATCCACATATACACCAGGGATACGTATCCGTTAACTCTATGTGCACACACCAAGTGTACGTATCCGTTAACCTTATATGCACACACCAAGTGTACGTATCCGTTAACTTTATATGCACACACCCTCTCATATCACGTGTATATATACATCAAGTTTATTTGCATACACTCTCCTAGTGTCTGTACATATATGTAAATATCTTAACGTTACCTCTCCTTAGACATTCTGTCTAAGCCACGCGGTTCTACGCTATTATTTGTAACCGCGTATACTATTTGTACAGAATATACCATAATAGACCTTTACATTGGCGTCAGTCATCCTTGTAGGGTTGTGATCATCTCTTCGAGCCCCGGATCTCTACTAGTGAAGGGGTTAACGACGGTGACGGCCAGAATGCCAGTGGGCAATCCCGGTTATTGATTCGTTTTCTCGTAAACACCACGACTGATCCTGCTCGTACACGTTACACGGAGAAAACTGGTGGCAGCGGTGGGATCTGGCCTGATCTACAACAGAAGAGAACAACCGACTACTAGAGATGACCGACAACGACGGAGCCCGGGAGGCACAGGCGGCCGTGGGCCGGCCGCAGGGGCCAGCGGAGGACGCGCTCGAGGAAGTGGCCGAGGGTGAGGCAGCCCCCACACACGCGAAGGACGACGTCACCGAAGTGGCCGAGGGTGAGGCAGCCCCCACACACGCGACGACGACCCGCGTTCGGCGAGCGGTCAGGCCTCGCAGGTTGCAAGACTACGTGCTGACGTCCCAGCCCGTGTACCGTAAGAGGGGAGAAGCCGGACCCCTCCAGCTGAGCGTGCAGCCCAGTGGACCTAATGTCGTGGGGCGGCTCTGCTAGCCGCCCATGTAATTCTGTGAAGGAAATCTGTGGACCTAATGTCGTGGTGGCCCGGCCAGACCGCCGGAGGGCGGCCACCTTGTGATTTCGCCGGCCCTGATGGCCCGTAATTGGCGAACAGTTTTGTTTAAATTGATTCGGACTGTACAACTGGAACTGTAACGCCATCCTGGACGGAGGGACCCGTACGGCCATGACGGGGACGTCATGATTTGGAAAGGCGGGGGCAGTGTAACGGTTAACCGTTTGTGTATAGGACTGTTCGAATCGGAGGGGGGTGTGTCACCGCTGGAAGGATGGAAGAGCCAGTTCGGGAGCGCCAGTGGGTGAAAATGCATTCCCCGGTGGTTCTCGCTTACCAGCGCGAGATAGGTGTTGCCTTTTATGTGGAAAATTCTTTACGGACTATGGATTGGGATGGCATTCCCATTTATGGACTATGAACTGTAATTTCGCTGTGAAGGCGATTTTCCGGGTTTCGCAACGTCTCCGGGGGGGTGGAGAAGAGCCCCGGCTATATAAGCTCGTGAGACATTCCAACCGGGGAGAGACCAGAAAGACAGAGCTGGAGGAACACGTCCAGGTACAGCCTGTAACTTTCGATTTCGGCGTAATTTACGGTTGGGCCGTAAATGCAGTTGTTTTTGGCCTGGGAGTCTAAAAGCTTGTACAATCCTGTAGCTAGTGTAACCTGTAAAAACACGCCAATCCAATGAGAATTTGCCAGCTCGCATTTTCGGTGTGGAAACGTGTTTGTGGTTATACTATAGTTTAGGAAACACGACAGCGTGGCGTGTCTAGTATAGTTGTGGGGTATTTTGTAATACTGTAATGAGACATGTGTTTGCCCGCAGCACATTCAGGCAACTTGCATGGTCTAACTTCAGTATAAAATAAGGCTTTTAGGTCTATACCAGTAGGTTGATAATTTCGACATTATTGCTGTGCTATCCCGCTGCACTGGGACTAAAGCCACAATATTTATGGTCGATTTTGTTGACCGTGAAGCGGTATATGGCAAAAGTTAGGGATTCCCTCAGAAATATGCAACTGCACTAAATACAGAGGTAAATCAACCAAGTTTCCCCCTGCCATAATCCTACAACGTATCGTGTAGCCTGTTTATTCGGCGCAGACGGCCGGGCAACGCTATACGGGACGGAAACGGTCGCAGTATTACAGCCGGCGGTGCGAGTCAAGACACAGGCGGGCGAGCCGTTTTCGTCGGGAAACATCGATAAACTGGGCCGGACGCTTTGGGAGCAAGAAAGGTCGCCGACAGTTACACAGACGGCGTATAGCTGGCCAAAGACAAGTTACAGATACAGCTCACAGATCACACAAGAAAGATACAGAACACAGATCCCACAAGAAGGATATGTGTATTTATCACACATTACAAGCAAATTAAGACACACAGATCATAAACAGTACAGTACAAGACCCGACATACAGATCACAGATTATACAGTCAAGAAAGCTACAGAACACAGATCCCACAAGAAGGATATGTGTATTTATCACACATTAAAGAAAGATACACAGAGCACAGCCCACACAGAAAAAGACAAGAAATACAGATCACAGACCGCACAGTAAAGACAAGAAATACAGATCACAGACCGCACAGTAAAGGCAAGATACGGTGCAGGCGGGCCTCGTTTTACCGATGTAAAAGTGGTAACAAGACTTACAGACTGTACAGTCAAGCCAAGGCACAGATTACAGCGGTAAAGAACAGACAGGGTCAAAGACAAGATACAAGTTACAGACAGTAAAGAAAAGACAAGGCACAGCACAGACAGACTTCTCCTCCCGAGAAACGTTGATTAAACGTGAAATCTACAGACCTGCGACCGGGTCGCCAAAGGTCGCAGAAGGTCGCAAAAGGTCGCAGTGGCTTGCGACCGGGTCGCAGAGGGTCGCCAACGGCAGTGACATGCTGTAATGATGTTTCATCGGTACCAGATGAAATGGTAATACCAGATATACCCAAGTAATTGTCCTGACGGTCCCTGAGAGTTGAGTGGTGCGTGATACTTACCTGAGAGATCGTCGTGAAGTTGTGTAGTCACAGGCGTGTCTATAGACGGGTCGCAGCAGCCGTGAGGGTTGAGACGCCGGGCTATACTTACCTGTGCGGGAAGCAGACTGGTGAGCTGACAAGTTAGGGTCAGGCTCCGACGACTGGGGGTGAAGAACACGCCGGGTTGCCACGTCTCTGGAGAGAGCGTCACTGCCGTGACGTTCCATCGACTGGGTGTCGTATCTGGAGAGAGCGTTACCGCGTAACGTTCCAACGGGCCGTGACGTTTCAACGACTTGGGGCCATATCTGGAGAGAGCGTCACTGCCGTGACGTTCCAACGCCTGAGGGTATATATATATTGGGGAGAACGTTACCGCCGTAACGTTCCAACGGGCCTTGACGTTTCAACGACTGGGTGTCGTATCTGGAGAGAGCGTTATATCCTTAACGTTCCAACGCCTGGGTGTCGTATCTGGAGAGAACGTTATATCCTTAACGTTCCAACGACGGGGTGCCATCCCTGGAGAGAGCGTTACACCCGTAACGTTTCAACGACGGAGGAAGAGAAGGGCCAGCAGCCAGGCCGCCCTTATCCCCAGAAGAGAAGGGCCAGCAGCCAGGCCGCCCTTATCGCGCATAGACATAAAGCACTATATTAACTATAAAGTTATATGCATACACTCTCATATATATATTATTGCCATATAACATCAAGCTTAAACTGCACACATTCTCTTCTATTATCCACATATACACCAGGGATACGTATCCGTTAACTCTATGTGCACACACCAAGTGTACGTATCCGTTAACTTTATATGCACACACCAAGTGTACGTATCCGTTAACCTTATATGCACACACCAAGTGTACGTATCCGTTAACCTTATATGCACACACCAAGTGTACGTATCCGTTAACTTTATATGCACACACCCTCTCATATCACTTGTGTATATACATCAAGTTTATTTGCATACACTCTCCTAGTGTCTGTACATATATGTAAATATCATAACGTTACATCTCCTTAGACATTCTGTCTAAGCCACGCGGTTCTACGCTATTATTTGTAACCGCGTATACTATTTGTGCAGAATATACCATAATAGACCTTTACATTGGCGTCAGTCATCCTTGTAGGGTTGTGATCATCTCTTCGAGCCCCGGATCTCTACTAGTGAAGGGGTTAACGACGGTGACGGCCAGAATGCCAGTGGGCAATCCCGGTTATTGATTCGTTTTCTCGTAAACACCACGACTGGTCCTGCTCGTACACGTTACATATTCAATACAGCGCCATCTATCTACACAAGGAAAATGGTGATCTATGGACAAAAAAACACCGCGAACAGCGAAAATCTTACGAATCAACTCAAAATTTCACCACGCACATATGCCAAAAACGTTCACGAAAAATACTACACAGGAAATCTGGAATAATAGCAGCTCTAAACCACAAAAATACTCAAAATAATAGACGCAATAGAGTGCAAATGACTCCATCTGACCATATCCGGGCCTGTGCCCCGTTCAAAATAAATGTAAATATATTATAATTATACATTAATAGGGGAGTTCCGAATCACTTTTTACCTCTAGACTGCTGGCGCTCGTTTTGTTGAGAGTTGAGAGTGACTTTTGGTCTTATTTTCTAAGAAAAAATTTCGTCGATAATTACATGTAAAAAAATTCTTTATTCGAGCTTGCGAATCAATGAGAAAATCATGTCCGTCTCAGTGCACCAGCGCGGGCAGTTGCGAATCAAATTTGGTGAGAAGCGGATCACGCCATCTAGCGGTCGTTACAGCCACTGAGAATATATTTTTTTATCAACCTGAGTGGTGTTCTATCACCAATATCCCAACAGGCGAAAAGTGATGTATAACATGCCTGGACTTGGCTAAATAATATATAGCCCTCACGAGTATGAGGGCTATTGGTCGGCCCCAGTCACCTCCAGCGAGGGTTTTAGATAATTTTATTACGAATCACCCACCTCTGAAATTGCCGTACATCTAATCTCTATCCCCTCCTGCGCACTATTTTAAAATCTTGCGCACTATTGTGAAATAGTGACGCATATATCGCCGTCTGAAATTTCCAGTCGAAAATTTCAACTCTCTACCCGCCATGTTGGTGACGTCACGGTATATGTGTGCTGGGCCGTTTGCAATTGAACATGGCGCGTATAAAGTGGAAGTTGTCGACTGGAAAATTCGGACGGCGATATATTCGTTACTATTTCACAATAGTGCGCAAGATTTTAAAATAGTGCGCAGGAGGGGATAGAGATTAGATGTACGGCAGTTTCAGAGGTGGGTGATTCGTAATAAAATTATCTAAAACCCTCGCTGGAGGTGACTGGGGCCGACCTATAGCCCTCATACTCGTGAGGGCTATATATTATTTAGCTAGCCTGGACTTCGTTGAATTGCCATTACTGAGGCGGAAATTCTTCATAGACAACGACGGCCTGATCTGTCTGACCATGCCAAATACGACAATTATCCTGACTAATTAAATTAATTCTCTCAGGATTTCAGTAGTTCGTTATTTGTACACAGACGAGACCATTCCTTTAAGATTGAACCTAACAGACCTGGTTCAATAGAAACCTGTCGGAAAAGCTTCCCCATGGGACCTGATATAGATTTCTCCTGCCTGGAATTCAGATTCAAATTTAAGAACGTTACACCCACGTTTCCATCATGTTTCTGACAGCAGAATAAATTCTACTCGCACCTTCAATAAACTTTCTAAATGGACATCGGACATTTAGCATCTAACTATTTGGACGAAAGAACATAGAGAAAAGGACACATAGATATATATTCTCAGTTTTAATAATGAACACAAATGACGAAAATTTTGAAATCATGTGTGTGTGGAGGGGGGAGGGGGGGGAGTGAAGACCATCCCGTTCTGTGACTTAAAATTATTCTTAAGAAATAACTTTGCCCTTCGACATTTGTCCGAGTGCAAAGTCTTCAATGTCCCAATTTTCGATCACATCATCACATGGGATAAACGGTGCGTATTTCGTTGATCCGGAATTGACATCTCTACTGTGGCATTATGTTACAATGCTGGTTAGTTAAGGGTTATCGCAAATCATTAGATATTTTGTTTGATCATTAATATGATTCTATCACTGAAATAAATACTGAAATTACCAGTTAAACGCACCTTATTTCTCGTAGATTTAACGCTGAAGAAATGACACGCGATTTTTTGACTGAGCGTGAATTTGTCATTGCGGAGTACCGGAGGTATTACCTTGCCAAATTTATCGAGAAACAAACAACGTAGGTCGGTTGTTTGACATTTATTTGAGTCAAAAGAAACAGACGTTCCAATAAAACTAGAAGAGATTTACACAGATGCTTTATTGCAAGAAATATAAGGCGTTCATTAGGAAAGTGATCCGCAACTCACCGTGATTCGGAACCCACAAAACTACTGTATGTTTATATATATATTTTGTCAATTTCTTCCAATATCCTCATCGTATCTATATAACCGCCAACTGAACAGAAACACGCTTTAGTTTTACACAAGGCAAAGAAGAATGGAAAAGGAAGAAGCAAAAACGATCGAACTTATAGTCTGACTGAAGTGTTTATGATATAGAAACTCGCGCGTGTGTGCGGGTCAGTCAGGCTGAACCTTGCCGCACTACTTTCGGCTATAATCCTCAATCATTTTTTTTTTCAATCGCTTATTTTTTCTCGATCAAAAAACATGATCGCGATATCGCTTTTTATTCGAGAAAATTTTCTCGATTGAAAAACGACTGGCAACAGAAAGAAAAAATTCGAACTGCGAACGCGAATGAATCGTTTATTTTGAAGAAAAGAAACCATTCCCTCGCGCCTTGGAAAATCGCGACTTCGAGAAAATTTGACGAAATAAACGATTCATTCGCGAGCAATAACTGGAAACGGTTACTGACACTGCTAGTAATTAGTTTAAGCTTGTCAATCAACGATGGAAAACACTCGTGAACGGTTCCAGGATATGGAAGTGCACTGTGTTCCGATAGGTGGCGCCAACGTTGCACGGGCGAGAAGCTATAAATTGAGTCAACAGTCGGTGTTTCGTCACTTTATTGCTACCGAGTCAGCTGCGCGGTTTGACATATACACTTATTAACCTACGACAGGAATCCACCCCAAGGACCCATAATCACGGTACGGATGATGGGCTTGGTACTTCAAGGTGTAAACCCCGAGGCCACCCCGAGTTGGTACCCCAAGTCAAGCCCGAGCTGATTTACCACATGCTGAGAAAATTCTGTGAGCACCCCATGATCACGGGACGAACCACTGGAGTCGTGATTAATGGACACTGGACAGGAAGATGCATTCAGTAACTAAAGGCTAGAATGTTTATGTAGAGTTTTCATGGATCACTGACATACTCAAATATCATTAGACAGCCCGGAGATCTATACACCACTTTATGAAGCACAGGAACAAGGACGGGACATATGGAAATAAACAGGATTCAATATACGACACCGACAAATAAAATAAACAACAACGTTATTTAGAATTGAACTAAACAGGGTATTCTATACACAGAGCTACCCCCGACCATGGGCGATCCAGAATTCATCGTTTAATCCTACGGAAAACAGGAGTAATTCCTTACCCAGGGGTTTAATGCCTGAGTGTTTGAAAATCTCACTTACTGTCCCGGTGGTATAACAATAGTACAGGTGTGATCCAGTAATCATCGTTTATACCCACGGACAACAGGAGTAATTATTACCCAGGGGTTTAATGCCTGAGTGTTTGAAAATCTCACCTACTGTCCCCCTGGTATAACAATAGTACAGGTGTGATCCAGCAATCATCGTTTATACCCACGGACAACAGGAGTAATTATTACCCAGGGGTTTAATGCCTAAGTGTTTGAAAATCTCACCTACTGTCCCCCTGGTATAACAATAGTACAGGTGTGATCCAGCAATCATCGTTTAATACCTACGGACAACAGGAGTAATTATTACCCAGGGGTTTAATGCCTTAGTGTTTGAAAATCTCACTTACTACCCAGTGGTATATCACTAGAACCGACCACGAATAGAACCCCTAACTGGTATAGCTCATTCTTTCATTCTGTCATTTTCATACAGTAGAAATATTAAAAATATGTAAGTACAAGTCTGTCGTATACTGATCTTCACAAGATTCAGAATGAATTCAGCAAGCTTTATATCATTCGGGTGTACAGAGGGATGAAAACAACTGACACACAAGTAAACATTTAAGCCTTCACAAGGGGGATACATCAGAATAAATCACACATCCATCAGTAACACAGTAACAGACACACATCGAGACGAAGTACATGATTTTCGCGTGAGGCACACAGAGACAGGCCAGTCAGAGTTGATGTGACACATGCTAGTCAGAGTTATTCCCCCTGATTGTTGAACGTTCAGAGTACACGGAAAACTGAGATTACACTACCACATTAACAGAGACCCTCACGCGAGCTTTACCATATTAATATTGAACTGGTTTATTGTCATGTCCATGCAATACAAATTACCTCTTGAAATAAAACATTGTTTCATTACATAACAGCATTTTCACTTTATTCAACATTAGATATACAGAATTCCGGTTGAAAACGGGTGGCGTCAGAACTGATAATCAAAGGCGATTGGTATAAATTATTAATCAGCCATCCTGACCGATCATTTGATCGGTAATACAACGAAGTTGTTATTACTCATCAGTTTACCGTAACAATATTGCTGAATGTGACGTTAAGCCTTAATTTTCTCTCTCTCCCTCCCTCCCTTTCCTCTAATATGTACGTTCAAGACCTCAGTGACAAACCACCCATCATGTCTGGTTATTGGGAAAATACCGGATGGGAAGATTTTCTAACGCCGTTTGCAACGAGCAATACCACCCTACTGAATCGACAAGTATGATTATAGGTGAAAACCGCTTTCGTTATCAAGCGTGGGCGTGTGTCTGACCGGACGACAGCCGAAAATGAACGATGTTCAGCATATCGAT
>JAVTVY010031547.1:0-12605 GCA_036873755.1 Hanleya hanleyi | reverse complement strand
TATATAGCGTCCACCCCATTAATGTGGATGTTATATAGCGTCCACCCCATTAATGTGGATGTTATATAGCGTCCACCCCATTAATGTGGATGTTATATAGCGTCCACTCCATTAATGTGGATGTTATATAGCGTCCACTCCATTAATGTGGATGTTTTATAGCGTCCACTCCATTAATGTGGATGTTATATAGCGTCCACTCCATTAATGTGGATGTTATATAGCGTCCACTCCATTAATGTGGATGTTATATAGCGTACACTCCATTAATGTGGATGTTATATAGCGTCCACCCCAATAATGTGGATGTTATATAGCGTCCACCCCATTAATGTGGATGTTATATAGCGTCCACTCCAAAGAAGATTATTCGTTCAATAGTTATCTTGAAATAGGCTGGAAAGAAAACCAATTCGGCCGGTGTGATGGATTTGAATGCCCTGGCTACGAATGTCAATTCTTATATATTTTTCTAAAGAAACTAAGCACGGACACTTTTAAGGTGGAGAAAATTGTCCTAGCTGTATTTGAAGACAGAAGACGGACACTCTTAACCAACGGACATTCTTAGCATCCATACCGGAATTCAAATTTGGCCTTTTTGTGTACATTCAGAAGAATTTTGCATTATAGCTTAAATGCTACATCTTCAACTAAAGAGTACAGACCATAATTCGACCACAGTGCCAGCTTCTTCTCCCTAGGGAAGTTTTACACTATGTTTGTCTGAAAGCATACCATATACCAAGCTGTAAAGCAATTGTTTGCACTCTGGTCGTTTGGGATTCATGGAACTTCGTAACACTGGCATTTGTGGTATCATTATCAATTTCTGAAATGGGAGTAAAGCTAGACCATGATGGGAATAATTATAATACCTCACACTATGACTATATTTGGTAAGGTTTGGAATAGGTTATATGCAATGCACTTAATGATAATGACATATTTGAACACGTTTGATGCGATTGCGACGTCATCATGTGACAGTGCCTTTTAGAAATGACATTTGCACAATTCTTTGAACCTCATTATCAATATCATAAATAATCATTTCTGCTCAAATTGCCTAGTAGAAATTGCGCATGCATTGCTGATGATCGTAGATCATGTTTTGCCCCGTCGATCAGACGGAGGACTAGAAACGCGACGTGAGATCTCTCTCCATTGAAAAAATGTCATATGGGGAACTCTGGCTCGTGTGTTTACCAATAGCGCTTGCCATGATTCTCGCAAAGTTTTGTGGACACTTTTAGGTAATCGGGCACCCTCATTGGCATGCATTTCAATGGGCCTCGCCATGGTTCCACGACGCGAATTTTGAACACTTTTGAAAATTTAATGGGATTTGCTACTGTTCCACGACCACGAAAGGAAAACAACCTTATTAAACTAGGCTTGAACTTATTCCACGAGGCAACTGCAGCCTGTTTTGGAAGGAACGGGACTATGGCAAGCCGTTTCAGTATTCAATAGGTTATTCCACATGCGTTGAAAAGTTTTGCACATATGCACAAAAGAATTCCCCATATGGCTTGAGGAAAGATTTCACATATTAGATCTACATTTAGAAGCTATTTTTCTACCCCTTTACCCACAGGGAAACTTAATGTTTCTTTATCAGATTGGTGTAATTAGGAATAGAGAATTTATTAGTATTTCTAAGAAAAAATTTTTTTAGTGTGAATTCATTTTGATGTCTATGGTTTGAGTTAAAAAAAGACCCCCACCTTTCCTAGTACATTGGTATCCTCCAGATCGGATCGACTGATCATCTTTAATTTGTTACAGAAATCAAATATAAGAACCAAATTTCACGGGGATAATAGTTTCATTTGTGAGCAGACATCCTGTTATCTAAAAGTATGGGTACAGGGAATGCTATCAGGTTCTTGTTTCCAACAACTGGCATGTCAGTCAGTCTTCAGCTACAATCAGTTTCACTGAACACCCATGCATGTATATACGCTCTGTCTGTCTGTTTTTAATTTGGATGGCGCATTCAATTTAATAAAATTATGTGCGCCAGATCGTTGCATTGAGTTTGATGTACGACATAAATATTGATTTTAAAATATCCTACTATACGGAATTTTAATTATTTAAAAAAAAAAAAATCATGTATAATAACCAAACTCCAAAGGCGTTATTTAGTGGCACGGAAAGGTTAGAGACTTAAAAGGAAGGGTATATATATATACGGACCAACAAACTTAATTTAATGATAATAAAATTTCAACGACCCTATGTATAAAAAATATAAAACTGAGTTAAAAAGGCCAATATGGTACATGCATATTTTGTTTAACCTAAAACAAACTCATGGCTTTAGATATGAGTAGGTGGTGAGTAAAATGAAATTTAATATAATATCTCTACTCATTTATATACGCTCTGAGATCCTTGAAGGGCTTATATACCAAGGACGATGAACAACAGCCTTATCAGTGGTTCAACTAATTTGCATACAATGCGATAAAAAATAGAAAAATAAGTTGACTATTTCTAGTACTCGGTAATCATTTTATATATCCAATCTAAATCATTTACAAAAATGATAAGAAGTAGACAAGGGAAGCATTATATCTATTAATAAAATAACAACCAACGCAACTATTACGTTTCAGAAGTGGAAAAACTAAAAACTCTCGCCGAATTATGTTATTTAACGTACAGAAATGACATTGAATTTGATTTGAAGTTTAGCTTAGTCCCCAAGCGGTTCTTATATAATGAGACATTTTTGAGAGGAAGACTGATTTAGCCATCTGTGGGAATTGAAACCACAATCTGTGGAGGTATGCCGACCCATGTGTAATATTCAAAACTGATTTTATGCGCAACTATTTTCAGTACACACTACTGATAATTTATGTGGAGTTGCTCTTCGCATCTGAGCTATGCTGCTTCATAATACTCACGTCAATCACCACAATTAAGGTTAATCGGTTCCGTAAGGTGCACGAATGTCATGACAATTTGATACAGAGTTGTTTGTTTCAGCACAGATTGTTCATCCTATATGTTATTGTCATCTGTTAGAAGTGACTAAGCGAAACTCGCGGCGCGTTCGTAGAAACCTCTGAACAAGCGTGGCCGAACATGTGATAAAAGATGATATTTCCTAAGAATGAAATAGATAAACATCTGAATAGAAAGGGCAAAACATGCGCTGGTATCGACTTCTGTAAAACAGTGTCAAAGTATTCATTTTGCAGATGATACATGTATGTTAAATAGCAGAAACATAATTAATCTTTCTAATCGAATATCAAGTTTGTCACAGGCCTAAATTTGAATATTGAAAAGTGTCACTATTCCTCTCGGATTGTTCCATAATGCCTTCGATCCATAGTTTCATAGATCAAATTTGTGGACCTGATACTAAATTCAATGAAAATAGCATTTAAAGAAAATATAAATTTTTCACTTTATTCGGCAAAGTAAGTGAGAAGAGAGACCGAAAAACGTAGATTTTAGCACTTTTTTTAGCACTATATGAACAAATCTTTGAAATTGATTTGACATTTCAGATATTTTAAAATATTTCTTTCGGAGATCTCCGAAAGTATTTCCAATTCCACACCAGTATACAAAGTTATACCAATCGCATGAATGATTCCATCCCCTTCCTCAATTGGGCCGTTATACATGCTTGAATCCTGTTATCTATATTTTCGAACTAAATAATTGAAAATTTTCTCACATGAGATCAGAACGGACTGTCGGTATAACTCGAGTGTAGCAAATGGTATGTTTTGTAGAGGATTCTGTCAATGATTCTATACATACTCGTACAAAATACGAAATCATTCATTTTCATAAACGGCATTTTCGATTTTTTTTTATTTATGCACTTTCTTCTGCATGCAGGCTGAATTATTAAATATTAAAGTGATGGGCATGCCCACTTTTTATCACGAAAAAGCAGAAATTTTGAAGAAAAATGAAGAAAACATCGCTTAAATCTTAAATTTACCCATGGTTCTCTTCTTGATAAACTATAAAGTCACGGAGTGACAGCTCTCAATTTCGCTGCTATTTTGAATTTCCAGAATCACAAAATTAGCATGAAATAAAAGCTGTGGCGTTAAGTAACTCGATTAAAACAAAGTGTGCTTCGAGATTAAGAATGATCACGAGAAAGGAAAAGAGCAAATAAAACGGCATACCGCATGACTCTTCATGGCTGCCGTTTGAATTTGCTTGTGCTGCTGTGCGTTGTCGAGGATACATGCAGTGAACTGAGATAAAGTAGCTCTAACGTAACTAATGTGTTTTTAGGGTGAAAATGTGCCGAAATTGGAAGGGGAACGTGAGTATTAGATTACCTCCTATGGCCGCCACTTTGAATTTTTCCCTGATGCCCTCATTCAACAAGGAAATGTAAATTGCCTCATACGGAGCTGTACACTTATCTCAGATGACAGATGTTGGCGTCCATTTTAAATTTGTTCATTAAACGCAGCATTAAAAGGGTTTGTGGGCAAAAGTACAAAACTGACTCAGGTAGTCCGAAATATTAGGTTATTAACTTGAAATAGATTGAACGTGATGAATGTGTGAATTAGCGTATCTAATTCCGCTTAATCCGGTGCTTGGAGCCGTGTGAATACTTCATGGTCTCCACATGAACGACTGCAATAAAAGCGCGGCTTAGATACTAAGGCTACGTCCGAAAATCCACCGTATTCTCGGGTCTGAATTTGAGGTGCCGAGGGCCGATTTCCTGTAGAGTCATATGGTTGCTCTTTAGTCGCCAGGCGTCGTCAATTTTTCCCACGTCTTACATATCGCTCCAACTTTTCCCACGTCTTGCATATCGCTCCAGTTTGTGGTAAGAAATATGCCGTAAATTTAACACCTTTCGGAAAAATGGGAGGGAAAATTTGCCTGTATACCCACATAGACACAATATTAAATTTGCCCATGACGAATCTAGCCTTTGTATACGGACTATCAAATCACCGAATTAGAATATTAGATTTTTCCGCTTTGAATTACGTTAAGAACTGCGAATATGTTTAGTATGCCTACATTACCTCCCAGTGCATCTGTAACGTCATGCATGACGTTGAAGGTAAAAAGTGAAATATATTGTCTGGTAGTGCCTCATTTTCCACAATATATCAACCAGGTTCCAACACATAATATTCAAAACATTTTCCATCTTACTTTCGTCCAGATGGCTAGACCACTATCGGCAATAGCATACAGTGTGTATTATATTATCATTGGCGTCACACTGACGTCGCAGTCACGTACAAATTCTGTATATCCGTCAAAATCGTCCACTATTTCATGCATTATTCTTTCATGCAATGGTACCAAATATATTTCAGTTTGATGATATAATAGGCTGGAAAAACTTATAACCGTTATCCTACACCCAATATTTAGCATTTCACATGGAAAACTAGGGGGTACCCAATTAAAAAAAACTCTACATGGCAAATTTCTCCTACATGCAAGAAGTACACAAAATGTCCAAATAAATAATCACGCAGTGATGCTCTTTTAAGTTACTTTTGAATATCAGAATTTAAAATGTTTGACTTTTTCAACTTTATGAACGTAAGCGTTAAGAGAATTTCTTAGTTAAACGCCTTATTGACAACAACGTCTTCAGAGAAGGAACAGCGAGGCCTCGCCGTAGTATGCAATGTAGGTTAAACAGTACAAACAATAATGATTAATGTATGTGAACGAATGTTATTAAAGAGTAGAAAATTAACTGATCAGTTTCCTCACGCTGGTTGAAAAGTTTCTTGGTTTGTTTGACCAGTACGCGTTGTATCGATTCCTGTACTCGTCTTAGCCACAGTCGAGGAGTCCATTCGAAAGAGGGATCGCATGTAGTTTCGGACAGAGCGTATTCTCCACGTGAAGATGATAGGGTCAATTATGGTGTTCAGTTGATAAATTAGTTGCGTCAAACCGTAAGCAGAAAGGTTGTATCCGGGTATTCCTTCCTGTCTCAGATCCTGCATAAAAATCGAGGCTTGGATGATGCCGGGCATGTAGCACAGGACATAGGTCAGATAGATGAGAAGGAAAGTGATTGCCAGTGAGGCATTACCTTGATGATTTTTTTGTTTTGTGTTGTGTCGTATAGGTGGTGTCGTCTACGACTTTGTCTGATGATGATACCGAGTATAATCACATACAAAACTATGGTGGCGAAGAAACCTAGAACGGCAAGACTCGGCGCGGCGTAGGAATAAAACATCGATGACATTTCGGTTAAATTAAAACAAATGTGCTGGGCCGGCGTATCTGGTAGCTGCAGGAGATCCGTGACGTTGAAGATGACGTGAAGTATAGGAATGACAAGCCACAAGGCTCCCAAAATGATAGTTTTCTGTGCCTTCGAGTACTTGCTCGTGTGGTAGGTGAGAGGTCGCAGCACTGATAACAGGCGGTCTATGGCAACGGCAAGACCAATGCACAGCTGTATGTGTACCAAAATATACTTCACGACGGATGAAAAACCTTCGTAACATAGGATGGAGAGTACCGGGTCACAGCCGAATGCAAGGAGAATCCACGGTAGCACCTGCGTTCCAAGGACCAGAGACAAGAGAATATCAGCCACAATGACACCTTTGACCAAGAAATTAGATTGCATTGCATCAGCCCCGGCGGCGTTTAGTGCCTTCAACACTAGTGCGTTAATGAAAATTGATAAAACAGTGAGAAGAACCATTAGCATGTATAATATATAAGCCCAATGATCGACATCCTGAATAATATAGCTCGTTATATTATCCCGTTGTGGGTCGCTGACGTTTTCAGAAGATGCTGTCGCCCTCTCAAGATCAAGTACTGTTGAATTTTCCAGCATTTTGTCGCTATCAGTTATATTCGGAAACATCTACGCGGTTCGGATGCACGTTTTCTGATTGTCTTCTGCAAGACAAAAAATATTTCTTTAAAATAACACATAGCACTGTGCAATACAAAGTATCACAGGAACCTCTGTTCCAACGACAGAAAGGAAGCGTTGGGAAACTGCAAGTAGTGGACGTGACAAGAGAGTCTAAATAATCCGAAAAGTATGCTCTAAATAAGGAAGAAGTAAACAAGCTCTCCATTAAGATGGTACCCCTATATATGTATATATTGTGACGATTCGTGTATCCGTGTATTATATAAATATTCGTTGTCAATTATTCAGTTCAGCCGTGTACATATAATAATGTTCGATATGACGGATGACGATTTCTGACCGTGTATTTGCTGATTTTTCTCGATGTAATGTTCGTTCAATTTGTAATTCTTTATCAGAGTGGATTAAATACCTTGTTCTTGTTGTTATCCAGTAGTTGTTGTTGAATATCTGGATGTGTGGAGTGAGATTTTCACGTTTATGCACATAATTTTGTTGGCAAACTTTTCCGATGTCAGCCATGTGTACGATGATGTCAAAACGAGGCTATACTCTGAAACGCTGCATCTTATGGACGATAACGTAATTGTACTAGCGTTTCATGAATTGTAATTGCTCGAAATGATCTCTTCTCAAAGAGATTGTCTTTATTAATCGCAACCTTTGAATGATTATTTGGTGATTAGCCGTTTACGACGCGAAGCTCTCCTGAGGGTCGAGAGTATCACACTGGATTCATCTCACCAGGTGGCGCTGGGATCGTCTGCCCGCGAAAGTATAAAAGGCCAAACATACTAATAATTCGGCACTTGGTAATCACCGGGTCAGCTACACAGTCCAAACAACTGTGAGAATAGCCAACGATATCCCAGCTATTAATTGTCTGTAACAGCCAGCAGGATATTACCATACCTTAGGTAACTGGATACCATTGGAATATAATAATGAGTATGAGAAGCAGATAATTTTATTGGTGCAAGGCCTACTCTTCAATGTAAACAAACCGTTGTCAAGGAAATTATGGGAACCCCGATCCCCTACGAGATATAAATACGGGTGAAAAGAATTTCAGCTGTATGCATATTTACTAGTCAAATAGAGGCTAAAATGTGTTTTGCAGTGAAGTATCTTTATCTTCAAGATCAACATTGAAGTTATTCAGCTATTATCTGATGTTATACATTCAGCCCCGAATTCCAGTGCCAAACCAGTAAATATATAATAACAGAGGAAACCAACAGGATTATACACAGAAGAAATACACAGACTGCATTCCGTACATTAAATAAGAGATATTATAATTCGGGAGTGATTTAGTTCTCACTCAGTGGCGTAACGTCAGAGTCATTAGAACTGCATATCACTACCCGCATTTATAAACCCGGGTATCCCCTATAATAAAAGACGGGTAATCCCAACATCAAGACGAAGTCGATTAAGTTCACAGTTACTCCCAATTACGGACACGGGAAGTGTTTAGCTGATATTCTAGACTTGTTCTAGTTTAAGGCTTTAAGCATAGCCCGTGAAAGTTAATATTGGGTTGAAACGATACCAGCATTTCACGACCCGCATTTATAAACCCGGGTATCCCCTATAATAAAAGACGGGTAACCCCAACATCAAGACGAAGTCGATTAAGTTCACAGTTACTCCCAATTACGGACACGGGAAGGGTTTAGCTGATATTTTAGACTTGTTCTAGTTTAAGGCTTTAAGCATAGCCCGTGAAAGTTACATATTGGGTTGAAACAACGCCAGCATATCACAACCCGCATTTATGAACCCGGGTAACCCCAAAAGTAAAAGACGGGTATCTCACAGAACAAGATTTGACGCCTGACAAGAATACAGGAGACGTTCATTTAGTAATTTGCACCAAAGCTTCATGGGAAAAGATTTAATACTCATTATAATCACACAGTATTCAGACTTATCCAGATTCTCTTCAATAAGCTATCACCCGTAAATAGATATCTGGATCTCGATGGCACATATCACCCGTAGATAAAAACCCGGGTGATCTTTCAATATCAGATGTCACATAGATCTACGCCGGAGACTAGTGAACACAGAATCCCGGGATTGGATTATTACTCTTGGATGACAGACAGAATTATCAGCTTTAAAATACATGCTACGGTACAAAGACGGAACGAGTGTACTAAACCGAATTATACCGGAGACTGCGTTGGAGAAGAATCATAAAGAAATAACAACAAAACACGAATGTTCCCGAGAGACTTGCCTTTTATTATCATGCATCGAAGTTTGTATGATATGTATATATTAATTCAGATGGAATAAAATTTGATCTAGTTGAACATAAAACGGCATTATTCTTACCGATATTCTTGATTAAGAATACTCGGTCAACTGTATAAATTCCGGATATTCCGGTGGTGTCAGAACTGATTAAATAATAATGGCGATTGGTATAACGTATTAATCAGCCATCCTGACCGATCAGCTGCGTAACAGTATTGGAGTATTGTTGCACAGGTTGACCGTTACATTTTTGGTGTTCGAGAAGTGGGATTCAGAATATACCCTGAATTCAGTGATACTTACCCAGCCCGGAAAATCTTCAAATACCATATTCCCAGAATATTAATACAACAAAATACGATGGATATCGGGGGAACGTTTAAGACACCCGGACCAAGACGGAGCAGACGTGGAACTAAATCAGATATTCAGTCAACAGAAGATGACTCGGCGAGCGAGGTCGAATTTTCCGAGGTAAATCCAGCCATGGAACACAGACAAGTTATACACGAAATTGTCAATTCAAATGGAGTAACTATGGAAACTGAGAAAAACGTGGGATTAAACTCGGGAGACACGCTCGAAGTTGACAGACCTATGGGGGAACTACGTAAAGAAGTATCCAGTATGGTCGGAGATATATTACGTGGAACAATGCATGATGTAACTTCAATGATCAAAGGAGCGGTAACGGAAGCAATTTCTAATCTTGAATTACCGACACCCCTCTCTCGTAATACCAGCGATATTACGGATTCTCACAATAAATCAGTTTCTGGGAATAAATCAAGAAATGGTAAAATACGGAAAATACCGCAAACAGAAAGTCGGAAAAGGATAGCCTCACCGCTGATTAATGACAGTTCAAGCAGTGATAATAACGACTCCGATGATAGTAGAACTACCCACAGTAGTAAAGAGCGCAGTAGATGGACTGGAATACCTAGACAATCTAGCGCAAAACTACCATCATTCACTGGACTGGAAAAATGGGAAGTATGGCACAACAGGTTTAAGGATGTAGCCAGACTAAGAAGGTGGACAAAGGAGGAAAAATTAGCGGAAATTTTACCCCGTTTACAAGGGAAGGCGGGAGAGTTTGTACATGGTCAGCTTTCTTGGGAAATACGGGGTCAATATGACTCGTTGGTAAATGAATTAGGACATCGTTTCCGACGGGTAGAAACTCCCAAACATTTGGAGCCGCTTTCAGCAATGGAAGTCAGAAAAATTCAGAAAAGGTCGAAGATTATGCCGCTGAATTAAAGAGGCTGTATGACAAAGCATATGCAAATAGGGATTTTACGACCCGACATGAAGATTTACTGCGGAGATTTCTAGATGGACTGCACGATGAAAACGCAAGATTCCATGTGGAATACGTCAAAGACCCCAAAAACATCGACGAAGCGGTTTTTGAAGTAGTCAATTTTCTAGAAACGCAGAGAAGAAACGGGTGCAATTTGAAACGACCTACTCGTTTAGTGAAATTTGAGAACAAAGACGAGGAGACGACAGATATTGTCCCGACTGATGAACTGACAAAAGAAGCTCCATCGAATAACCGGGGAAAATTCAAAGGTGGGAAAAAGCCAATCAACGGCACCAGTAAAATTGCCAACACCGAAGAAACTGTAAATCAAGTACAGGAGTTACGTAATGAACTAAAGACGGCAATGTCTTCCATAACGGAACGAATAGAGAGAATGGAACAACAACCAAGAAACAATCCCCAATCAAGAAATCTTCAACAAACGCGACCATAAGATAACCACGGAACGAATTTTCAACCCAGAGAAAATTTTACTGGATGTTTTAAATGTGGTGGTTCTCACTATGCGAGATATTGTCAGAATTATCTCAAGGGACAATTAAATCCAAGAGCCCAACAATTTACCCCACAAACTAGATATCCTAGCTATGGAGAAAATGCTGGACCAAGAATTTCAGCAGGCAGCCATAATACTGGTATTCAACAAACAAACTACAAGGGATCGGCTCAATAGGCCGAGGGACGGTCCCTTACCATCACGGCCACTCTTTTGTTTTTGAAAAACCAGAAACTACATCTATACCACGTTATATTCCCGGGAAATCTAATTCATCACAATCAGTTAGAAGAGAAATTCCAAAATATGACGGGGTATACATTAAAGGGGCTTTAAATGGAACGGAAGTTACTTATACCGTTAACACGGGGGCAACACGGACTATTGTGTCTGATAGCATCTTTTCCCAAATTCCGGGTCGTCAGCGTCCTATGTTACGGAAAACAGGGAAAGGCAACATATCATGCGCAGATGGACGAACCCTGAAATATACAGGGAAAGGTGATTTCAAAGTTTCTCTTGGATCTCTTATATTCGAACAGGAACTGGTTGTCGCTGATATTGAGGATGATATCCTTTTAGGAACAGATATACTGCAGAAAGGCCCGAAAGGACCAGCTGATATACTGCTTAGTGAAGGGAAAATGATTCTTAACAAGGTAACAATTCCTCTGAGTCAAATTCCAACACCAAGAATTAGGAAAGTACTAGCAGTAACTGATACTAACATCCCCGGTATGAGTGAAATGATCATCGATGCGGTTATAAACAAGGGCACAGGGCGATCGGATGAAACTGTCTGCTTGATAGAAGGATCGGCGGAGTTTTCCAAAAAGCATTCACTTATAGTGGCACCCTGTCTCGTTGATACGGGGATTGAGACTGATTTTAAAGTTCGAATATGCAACCCTTTCGCTGAGTCCAGAATCATTAAACAGAATACATGCCTGGGGTATGCGGAATCTGTAGATGATGATATTCAGACACTCTTAGACAAAGAAGGAGAAACTGACGAGGGAAATTTTGACGTTGTTCGTCGAATTCAGTTGATCAATGAGCATCCCAGCATCACGCGGCAAGTATCTCACGATGGCAAAAATAAAAGTAGTGGTAAATTGGGGGTTCCAAGTCATTTGAAGAACTTGTATGACGAAACAGTACAGAGGCTGGATCCAGACCATCATGCCGAGATAGCGGAGCTGCTGAACGACTACGAGGATGTATTCTCCAAAAACGAGTTTGATTTAGGATGTACAGATTTGGTGGAACATTCAATAGATACGGGTGACGCAAAACCCATCAAACAACCCCCAAGGCGGTTACCCATGGCATTCGCTGATGAGGATAAGAAGGCTTTGGAAAATCTACAAAAACAGGGATGTATTCGGCCATCAACTTCACCCTGGGCTTCTCCAATAGTTTTAGTACGGAAGAAATGTGGCTCAGTCAGGCCATGTGTAGATTATCGCAGGGTAAATTCAGTCACTCGTAAAGACGCTTTTCCATTGCCAAGAATTCAAGACTGCCTCGATGCTATAGAAGGCGCAACATGGTTTTCTACATTGGATCTTACATCAGCGTATAACCAAGTCAAGGTCGAAGAGTCCGATATTTCTAAA